>CM042880.1:0-36470 GCA_023653495.1 Melastoma candidum
CACGTTTGCCATGCCACAGTGCAGCCAGATCCTTCGCGACCTTGTTCATGTGCGGCACAGCTTACATCATGGACACCTTCTTTCTGCACGCACGAGCAAACCGGTTACAAAACAACTGTTGGCCCTTTGATTGTGACTAAGAGGGGGTGAATTAGTCTTTTCGTTCGAATAGAACTTTCACGACAAACTACAAAAACCCTCACAGCGGAAGGCTTAGTTTGTGTGGTTTACAGAAACTTAAAGACAAATCGGAACACCAAGTTTTATAGTGGTTCGGTGAATATACCTACTCCACTTTTTGGCTGCTTTCACTAATAACTCATAAATAGTGATTACAGTATAGAATGTTGAACCTTCTGTGGTATAAGAAAATAGTTTCTCTAACCACGGGACGGTTAGACTAGCTTAGCCAATGCAAGAAACTCTCTTGCTGTGTTTGGGATAAGTCTTGGTCGAATCACAAGGAAATTAACCAGACGTGACGAGCACAAAACCTTGGCTGGAAGCTTCAACCTTCTGTGATGCTGTAGCGGGCTGTCCCTTTTGTGGATCTGCGAACAGACTTGGTGACGCTTTCTCCACTTGCTTGGACATCGTCTAGTGGGCTTCTCGCCAACCAATAAAACCTTCTCCCCAGGCCCTGGTGCACGCAGTCCGACGTTACGGACAGTATTCCGGTCAAGTCTCTCGGATCCGCAACCACCAACGTCTCCGGCGCGGCTTCACCCTTGCTCAACCGGCTGTAGTCACCTCCCGCGAGAACGCTCGCCTGGAGACTACATTCCTGCACACTCACAGACACTTCAAAACACCAATAATGTTGCGAAATGCCAAGACTTATCGCGCTCAATTACAATAACCCCAATGAAATGTTTGTGTTTTTCTCTTATACAACGATTCTGTCCTCCTGTAATTAAGGAAAGTTATTTTTCTAAAAATGAAATACGACCAGATTCATTCCTTTCATGGATCAAATGATTGGGAACGATTTCCATCTGATTTCGCATCAATCAGATTGTCCTATTATCAGATATTGCATTACATATGGTTGCGCCAGACTTAGTCAACCACCTTCTATAGTTGGAAAGAAAAAATCTTTTGTTTCCAACTTGGGAATTCTGATTATAGGCTCGTGCGTCTATCCATTCGGGACTTCTAGAATCAATTTTGTTCCAATTCGATGTTTTAATCCACAGAAAATGCACTATAGAAGGTTCGGCCAGAATTGAGAGTCAACTTTCTATAGATGGATATAATCAATAATTTATTTCCAAAATGAAATAATTCGTTCCTCATAGACTTATCATTGTATTTGGATGAAATTCATGTGAAAATTTTAATTGAAAGTAACTTCTAAATACCATTATTCTTTACAGAAGGTTAGATAGAAATTTCCGAAAATGATAAAAATAATTTCCTTGATTAGGAAAAATATTTTATTTTTCGCTTTCAATCATTTGCCTCCAGATAAGTATTTAATATTAATTCAAATAATATTTCTAAAAATATTCCTCATTTGAATTAATAAAATAATTAAGATAATCAATAATTAATTAATATTTAATTAATTATTAAAATATCTAATTATGGAAATATTTTCGAAACCCGTCACTTGATCTGAAATGATCATTGGAGGGTGAAGAAAATATTTTCGTGATATTTTTATTTATTAGGAAGCATATCTTAATTACAGGAGGCTGAGCTTCTATAAAGTCATAGTAGGTCAAACCTCATGTAGTTGACACGTCATCAAAACCATATTAACAACAACCAATACCAATACCTCACCAGATTCCTCCAGACGAGGCCCTTCCTCTGCTCACTGCCTTGGTACGTGTACACCCCGACTTCTCCAAAGCCTGATGCACGTCCGCCAAGCCACAGTGCAGCCAGATCCTTCGCAGCTTCACTCACGTCCGGTTAGCTTGTACCCAGGGTACCAGCCTTCTACAATCGAATGCTTAACCCCAAAGAGAACGAAAACTCACAAGTCTCTTAGAATACCATACTCTCACTCTACACATAAGTCGTCTCCTATTCTATCTAACAAATGATCCTATCTTATACAAAATAGAAATTACATATTTATAGAAAGTACATTGGCTGATGGAAGTTTCTGCGAAGCATGGAAACAAAATATCAGCCAAATAAAATATTCCCCCATTTGGAGAGATGCTCCATATCACTTTAGGATCAATCATGCTATTTGGTCATGATTGTGTTCACGATCCTAGGTGATAGGGCTTGTAGAAGATTTGGACAGATAAGATCCGTAAAGCTTCTGTAAATGGAAAATAGATAATCTTGGTTTCCAAAATTAGTTGGCAGACCTTCTAGATATAGACACGTGTGGGGTACGTCCATATTCAGATGGGTTGTCCTTTGCCATGATTCATAACGAATCTGGACGTGTTTAGATACAAAAGGAAGGATTGAATGACCGTTGGATAGTTCCAGATCAGTCAGCAGAACCTTGTATCAGAGCTTTCCATATATAAAGTGATTTCTTCCCTTAAAGAGAGTAAACCAACTCACATGGAAATAAATCGTAATCAAAATGATTTAAATACATTCATATGGGATTACATGTTAATCAAAATGATAATCATTTTGATTAACATGTAATCCCATATGAATGTATTTAAATATTCAAATGATTAATTTAAATAATTCGTAGTATTGATTAGGTGACAGAAGGTACGAAACAGACTGTCCGTGTAGGTTAACCTTCTGCAGAGTAGTAGAAGCTTACCTTCTGCACAGCAGAAGTTTACTTTTTGTATGGCATCATCAAAACCATAGTAACAAGGTTCAACCAAATTTCGGTTGAGGCCTGACATTTATGTATAATCCCACGTAAAGGAATCTTTGTAAGCACGTAAGACCCCTTGGATGGATTCCGATTCTATCTAAATTAGAAGTGGGCTAAGGTTAGTAATTCACGGTTCTTCTCTGGTTCCCAAGTTAATTTCACTTATAGGGTCACAAGGGATAAGAGAAGTATTAGAAATCTCTTTATTGATTGAATAAATCAACTGTGCTCCTGGCGCGTTTCGAGGAACAAACTAGTATGACCACTACTTATTCTAGATGCCTTGTACTCGTCTATGCGTTCTAGGACATCTGATATTGGATTAGGCATCTTGCTCATCATTGGTAAATCGTGGAGTTTATCAGACTCCAACTCTATCTCTGTCTGTTGGCTTTGTCCCGTCTCTTGGCTTTGTTCCGTCTCTATCTGTTGGCTTGTGTTGTCGCCATGCAAACCTACTTCGCGCATATCCTTCTCCAGTGGGGTCAGGTACTCACTTACTTCTTCCGGTTGTTCGTAGCCCCATCCGGTTGGGTTAATCGACTGCTGCACAGCCGCTGGAGGTGGTCCGTCGTAGGACACTAAGAATTCAGATTCTGTTTCGCCTCGGGGCCAACATTTGGGTCACGAAGCATGTATCTCCATCTAAGCGTCATCTCCTTGACTTGCTCTACTGCTCCTGCACATATATAGGACATGTTAGTGTTTTTGACCACTTCCCCCTTGATGACTTTTATGCCATGTTTTCCCCAAGTAAGAGCTCTTGGTGGAGTGTGGATGGAATGGCACCGGCTTCGTCTAGCCAATATCTCTCTAAAAGGTCGCCAAAAGATGGCTTTATGTGGACCAAGAAGAAGGCTGTCTTCTTTTCGTGAGTGCCATCACGAAGTTGGATAGAAACTACCCCCAAGCATGGGGAAGTATTCCCATTGAAGTCGGTGACACTTATATCTTTTTTTTCCAAATCAACCACATCTTCCCCTAGACGTTTGTACGTTTCAAGTGGAAGTATATTGATAGTATCCCCGTTATCGACTAAAACGTTATCTATCGCCACGTTGTTGACGACGTCTGAATATGTAGCGGATACATATGTTTTGAAGCAATGTAGGGGCCCTCTTATTGACCCTACTTTGGTGGAAAGGAAACGACGATTTACCTTCCGTATTGTTTATCTCCCACTTGGCAAACTCAGTGGGGAGCATGAGGACGTTACAGCATGTCCCATTCACTTTCGGAGGATTCTCGAATTGAAGGGGAGTGTAGTCGCTCAAAGTGTTTGATCCAAGATCACTCACTAGGCGTCCGTCTTTCGGGATGTTCGAATAGGCCTGCCTTGTGCGTTTTTTCATAGCATGTCGTGTCCTTCTTTCTTTCCGTCTCTTCGTCCCCTCAGTGGGTGGTTGTGGCCATGGCGTGTTTATGTGGGTCATAACCCTATATGTGTTTTCTCCATTTTAGAGGTACTCGAGGAAAGATATGAGGGCACGATCGATAATCTTTTGTGGGGCAGTGAGCAGGCTTTTTTTTACATGTCGGTTGTGTTCTATTTGAATGAACTCCACAATTAATGACCATAAATTATCTTATGTAAACAATTGTCCCTAAAAATAGAAACTAATAGATATAGTCCAAAACCACTACCTTTAAAAGTGATTTCATTAAAATTTATCATTTTAAATAACCCCTCGGATATCCCACAAAACAAGAATATCAGGAACTCGACTTTCATATGAAACTTTGATTCCACAAAGTGGATTATTCTAAATGGACTACTTGAGTCAAGGTAGGCCTCAAATTGATTTGTTTTAATGACGTGACGATTCGCTATTTATGATACAATGCAATTTGTTCAACTTGATGTGCAGTAATATGGCTCAACAAATTTACTGTATGCACGCCTTTCGGCCTAGCACGCGTGGCGGTTTGGATGAAATGAGGATCCGAACCCGCTCCCCCTAATGTCCTTTGGTCGACACTTTGACTCTAACGTTGAGGCGTTGTGAAGGAAACCGGGGTCGATCTTTCCTTGGTTCCTAGTCGAGCCTACTAGGACCTTCACCAATTGTTTTCATGTACCTTAGGAGGCAACGGGCAAATGGCGGAGCATGATTCTTAAAAGGAAATTTTGGGAAGATTGGGAGCAACTCTCGTCGCCTTCCCTCATCCATGACTCGTCCATAAATGGTTGTTGTTGCTTAACCTAGGTAAGCTATTACGGAGTCGCCACTAACTTATATTTATAAAACTATTTAAGTCGGAAAACAATTGGTTTGGGATTCCGAATTACTATCTCTTACATCTAAACATGTGATAATGGTGACGTTTGCTCAAAAAAAAAGGTTTCTGGTTCAAGCGTTGGACTTGATTTGGTCATCACTCTTAACTCATGTCACTGTTTTACTGGTATTAGACCCGATTTACAGGCATTGGATTTGATTCATGTCATGTCATTGATTTACACCAAATATGTGGGAATAAACCTAAACGCCTAATGTCATGTGTACAAATACAAACAACTATTGAAATAAAAGAGGGCGGGAAGGATGATGAACAACCTTTAATTAATTAATGCTTGGTCCCTCGTCCGGAGTTCCGGCTCTCTTGGTTGTTTCATCACCACATAAAGAAGTATATGATAAAATATTAATATTTTGATAGTTTAATACCCTCAAATAAATAAAAATAATAATTGTTGAGCTTCAAACATAACCGAACAAAATTATCATATATATATTAGACCTCAAATCTTAATGAATATATCCAACTTCGATCATTATTTTAATTTCCCTTATACGAACTTAAGTTTTGAAAGTAAAAAATATTTCAAATATTTTATTAAATGCATCTTAAAATCTGATTACTTTTCCAAAAATAAAAAACGAAAATGATATGGAATATAAATTATATTGTATGGTATTGTTATAAATGTTTTTGAGTATTTAGTTGTAAATTCCCAAATTAATCACTGTCTGTTCGAGGAGCAAAATTGATGATGAGGTTGCAAAAGTCGATCTGGATTGAGAAGTCAAATTTTGATCGGCTGGAGGAACCAAAACTCGATTGGATGAGGAGAGAGCTCGATGTCAGGACCGGAAAAACCGAAGTTCAATGTTGGCCCGACGAAAGAAGCTCCAAAGACCCAGGCGAGAGAAGCAAACTCACGAAGGAGCAACCTGAAACTTGATCCATTAACAAAGTTGGGAGGGTGGGCATTCCAAAACTCAATAAGACAGCAATATGTTCCCAAAGTCAAAGGAGCCATAACTCCATCCTTTGAGGGGAGTACAAAGCTCGCTCAGTTGACCAAACTCGATCCCAAGCTGAAGAACAAAACTCGATCGATGGAGTAGCCCAAGTTGAAAACAACAAATTCGTGTTAGAAATTTTATTTGAGCTTCTATTAATTGTATATTTTTCGTTACCCTTTTATTTTGTTTCATTCTATTAAATTGCTTTTTATCAAACGGATTGTAATGTATGCATGAAATCACATTAAAATATCGTAATCACTAATGTTGTTGGGATATGTACATCTCGTTTATATGATGTGGTTTATTGCTGGGTATAGGCTATTTTATAACCTACAGTCCAGTGATGGATCGTACATAGGTTACGATAAATTACGGCTAGGTCCCTTTCTCAGTCCTTCAAACAATTATTTAGTTAAGGGAAAAATTGACTTTTTATGAGTGACAACACTATATACAGTTTCCCATAAGGATGTGGGGGTTATGCTCTCAATTGTCAGTTATCTCTCTATTAGACAGCCGTACGGGAAGGAAAAGGAGACGAAAATATATGCCGCTCAGGTTTGTCTCTATAGATTTGTAGAATGGCGAATACGAGTACTTTTCTTTTTCCCTGATCTTTCTCGGTGACCGTAAACTCGCGTAATCGATCCAAGACTTCCCCTATTTTCTATGTTTTCTGTGACTCTATGAATTTGTGGTTTCTCACATTTGGTATTCGAGCGGTTTACGCGGATTTACGATTCTAAGAAAAGTTTTGCTTTGATGTCATTTCTATTTTAAATTGATTGTGTTCTATCTTTAATTGATTTGTGATTTTATCGAAGAACTGTCGAGGGTTCTTCCTTTCAAACCTATATTATTATTATTATTATTATTATTATTAAAAAAAAACAAATCAGGGTACATAATATTTGTTTTAAAGATCTTCTTGTTATTTTATTTTGTGAGAGTACATAGAAAATAATCTCAAATCGAAAAGTTCATAACATAAACGTTGTAGGTCGACGAGATAGGGACCTAACCCAACTTATTTAAGGCCATTCCAATCTCTGTCGACAAGGTTATGTCACGTCAACCGAATCAACGTTTGCACTCGACCAAAGAACCATTGCATCCTACAAGTTGGCAGTCGACGGGCCAAAACACAACGTAGATGACCTCATATCGAAAATGTCATGCGACAAGACGGGAATGTAACCCAACTTGTTTTGGTTCGATCCGACCTCTGTTGACAAAGTTATGCCTCGTCGTTTAGAGCTGCATCTCTAGGAGAAGAAAGAACCCTTGCGTTAAGTCGACTTTTGATGGGTCAAAAAACTCGGTCAACACGACTTGGAACGAAAAAGTTCAAAACATAAAAGTTGTAGAAAAGCCAGAGAAAGATCTATCCCAACTAGTTTCAGGACAAATGGAGCTGTTACAAACAATGATATGTCTAGTTGACTGTGTATCCTGCTCATGTACGGGACCCTTATCTTTGTTTTTCGATTGTTACTTGGGCTACTTACACTCGATTCAAGTGCACAACCTATCCACGAACAGAAGAGACAAAAGAAGAGGATGGACCTAACCAAACTTGATTCCGTAGCAGTACAAAAAAGCAAAGCCCTCGGGAGTGGACTATCGATGTCCCATTTCATGATTCCAGCCTCTGATCCTTCTGAGCTCATGGATAGGGGCTGCTCGTGTGTTATGACACCAAGACAAGCAAAAAATAGGGTGGTCAGCACACCAAATGTGGTAAAAGCATGTTGGAGTTAGCAAAGAGAGAGGAAGTCTCACCAAGGAGTTGCCTCGCCCTGGGGTGGCCCGAGGAAAAAGTGGGACGTCGACGTGTCCGTAGAGGCTGCCTTGGGGCCGGTGACTGTGGTTATATTCTCTTTCGACTTGGGACCTTGGACGCGAAGGGGGATTGAGTGTCTTCTTTGGAGCTTGGAGGAGAAGCTTTTGGTTTCTCTCCCGAACTCACTTGGGAGGGTGTGTCTCCTTCTCCCTTTTTTTAGAGGATGTTGTTCCTCTTTATTATTCTTTTTCCCACTCAAGAGGATGGTTTCTTCGGAAAGAGAGAAGTATTTGGCTCATGATGAAAGAGTCGCTCCTTTTTGTCTCCTCGGGACTTGAGGGAGAAGGGCATTAATTGTAAATCTTCCTAGCCAAGGAAGGGAAGATCATCCTTGTGATTGAAGCTTTGTCTTGTGAGCATTTATAAATTTTGTCCTCTTCCTTGGTATGTGTTGGTTGACCAATGGGTTATTTGGTTCTCCTTTTTTCCCCTCATCACAATTTGGGGGATCAACAATTTGCCCCTCGTTGCGATGGAATCTGAAATGATTTTCTCGCAAGGATATCATTGATACCCCAATTTGCGAATTCAGGGTGTTCATGATGGACCTATACTTTGGGAACTCATCAAGAAAATAGATCAGTACTAAATGAAATCCCGTGAAATACGGGCATTAGTCATGCATGTATGACTATGACATTCATGCTTGTCATGATTCTTGAGGATTGCTTCTGAGCGAAATCGGAAGAGGGCCTTTGGTTCTCCCATTGCTCACTTTCGTTTCTGAATACCGTCTCAGTTGGGTTTCATAATTCCTTTGACTTGGATGCGAAATGCAGTTTCGGCATAAGGACTTTGGTTCTTCCATTATACCGGTCGAAGGAGTCTTTGTCTGGATCGAAATGCAGTTTCGACGTGAGGCTTCAAACTCATTGTTTGGAAGAACAAGTCTAAGGACCTCATCGGATGCTATTAAACCATAGAGGTTCAACCGTTTGAGCAAATTCTCCGTCTTTAGATAGCTAGCAGTCGAGGCACTCCACTGGGGATTGATGATTCGCTTTAGGGAGTGTTTTCTTCCTGAATTGCCGGGGAAATAGTACCTTTGCTCATACGACCGTTTTGTTGGACCTAGTGTTTTATTTTGTTTTTTTCATTATGCGCCTTGCTCTTGAAGACTTTGGTCTTCGCGCTTGTTTTGCTTTTCTTTATTGAACAACAGGGGTTTGCCAATTTTCTTTTCTTGTCGTTTTGTTGGACTCCTTGAGAATTTGTTTTTCCCTTTGGCTTGATGAAGATGTCTATCTTTGGGACTAATTCGTTTGGCATGCGTGTCTATTGATGGTACCTCTTCGCTCTAACCTTGAGGAAGTGTCGTCTCAATGGTCCATTGCTTATGGTTTATGACTACAGGATCTCCGTTAACCTCGATGTGAGGCGGTCTTTCAACTCAGAGGTAGTAGCTCATGTAGAAACTTCAAATTTGGTTCAAAGGGGCTAGCAATGATTGATGTTCCGTGTTTGCGGTAGAGAATAAATGCTCCATCTCATCCCGGTTGAGCATCCTTCATCAAAGGATTCATTGTCCACTCGGACGGTTCTTTAGAGGGGCATCATATGTTTGCATGCGCTCATCTCTCTGGGTAAGTATTTGGAGAATAGGTTTACCTTCTCTCATTCTCATCCAGAAGCATTTTCTTACTGTGAAAACTCCGAGGATGCAAATGCAAGTGAGCACACGAATGCTAAAAGAATGGATACCTTTAGGGTATGCAAACTTTTTTGGAGATTGTATGGAGCTTTAGCATGTTCGAGTTCCATCAAAAAGTACTTGTACCCTTGCGGTTGACTCAACTCTCGCTTAGGGTGTACGACTTCGCGGGGAAATGGAGTTTGGTACCTATTGGGGAGTTGAGGTGGAGGTGCCCGTCTAGACTGCCGCCGGGAAGAATATGCTTGCATATCCAACTCGTGCTGGAGAATGCGGTGCGCTCATGTAACCGACTCCGCTTGGGGAAGTGGAAATCGTCGCTCTTACTGGGTTATAATAAGAAAATTTCGTGGGGAATAGAGTAGACGTTACTCCCTTTCACGTGATCATTTTTTGTGACGACAAAGACAACTCCGAAGCCTTCGTTTGGAATTTTCAACCCGATCGCTCACGCCTTTGTTCGTCATGCAGGATGTTTATGTACCTACACTCGCCAAAGGGCGGACCAACAAGTGAGTTTGATATGGGTATGGCACCGGAGACAACCTCTCAGATGCTTAGATAATGTGTGGGCGGCAATGAATAAATGATTCCAATAACGAAACGATGGGGAACGTCACTGTGGGTGCGGAATGGAGTGACGTGGGAATGGTCGGAAGGGTAGATAATGAAACGGGATGGCTGAATGGATTGGTCTGAAAGGATAGGTTGAGATCAACCTCCACGGATACAGATACACCACTGTGAAGAAGACTCGGATAGAACTCGCATGTCATACGGATACAGACACACCACCGTGAATGAGAACGAGGGAGAGGAACAACGCGGAGGATACAGGCACACCACCACTGGTTTATACACTCTACTCAATCTGCACTTGGAATCTACCAAATGAAGAATGAGGTTGAAAGGGAATCCTCTCCTTCGGGTAGAAAGACAAAAGTCTAGCCTGGGTTTAAAAGTCTGAATAATCTGCTTCTCAACTCTTACAATGCAAGGGCTGGTTGCCCATAGAATGACAATAAAGAAAATGAAATAAAAGATAAGGGAAATAAAATAAAATAAACGATAGAATGAGAAGATGAGGAAAAGAAATATATTATTTCTTCCCGACAAGATTTGAAAAGATAATGGAGTAGGCGCGACTCTTGGGGTGCAAGTTGTCAGACCTGAGCCGTCAGATCATAACTGTCCTTCGGGTTGCTCGTCGCCTGGTTGCCTTCATCGTCTGAGAGACGCATCGCTCGGTGCTCCTCGTCGCTTCGCTTACTCGATAATTAGCAAGTTGAGACCTCCAGTAGGCGACGTTGGATGAGATGTGGTGAAGCGACGACCGTCCTTATATCAGAGTTCATGTAATTTGTTCCCATAGAGAAAGTATTAAAATTGGATTAATACTTCCTTTCATGTATTTTCGCCATTGCGTCTTTCTCCGATAGAATCAAAGGATTGTTGAAGTGCTATTATTGCCATGTATTGTTGTATAAGGATGCTCATGCACTTGTCAAACAGATGGAAAGAAAACAAGTGAGTTCGTGCGACTTGTTTCTTTTAGAGTAGAAACAAAATTTGCTTATGTAATTTCGTTTTGTAATTAAGGTGAAGTAGAGTTTTTGTACTTCCCTTTTATGTTTGTTTCATTAGTGCATCTTTGTCCATAGGAATCAAAGGATTAACGAAATTGTAACAAGTATATCCATTGTATATGATTGCTCACGTACCTATCAAACGGATAACAAGAAAACAAGGGAGTTTGTCCGACTTGTTTCGTTTTAGAGTAGAAATGAAGTTTGCTCATGTAATTTCATTTGTAAGAAGGCAAAGTAGTGTTTTGGTACTTCTCTTTTATGTTCGTTTCGTCAGTGCATCTTTGTCCGCAAGAATCAAAGGATTGAAGAAGTGCTACTCTTGCCTTACGTTGTTGGATGAGGGTGCTCATGTACCTATCAAACAAATGGAGAGAAAACAAAATAAGTTCACTTACGAAGGTTGTGTTTTGAAGCTCTGGTTCGAAATTTGTTGATTGTCTTGATTGTTTGAGACGCTCATGTACTCTCTGAGTTAAACTTGGAGGGCACAACAAGTAAGCTCGTGTAACTCATTTTGTGAAGAAAGCATTAGTTAAGGAATGAATACTTTATTTCATGTGATTCGTTGTTTTGTCAACGGAGAATTATCTAAAATTGCCCAATCTTGTCCCAGGAAAGCTTGGAGATATGCCCTAGGATCGCTCGGAGATATGTCCATGATCACTCGGAGATTAGCCCCGGGATCGGTTGGGGATTTACCCTAGGATCGTTCGAAGATTTGCCTCAGAATTATTAGAAGATTCGTCCCATGATTGCTCGGGGATTTGCCCCAGGATCAATCGGGGATGTGCCAAAGGATTGCTCTCGTGTTGCCATCGTCATTGCTTTGCCAACGAAGGTTGTTTCGAAACTTTGACTCGAAACTTTTCCACCCTGCCACTCTCACCTTCGTCGTCTGCCTAGAACGTTGATGTACCTATGAGATAAATCGAAGGGCAAAACAAGTAAGCTCATATAACCTGTTTCGTGTAGAACGCATTCATTGAGGAACGAATAGTCCCTTTCATGTTGGTCAACCGAGAGATATCCAAGATTGCTCAGAGTCTTGTCTCGGGATAGCTCGGAGATATGCCCCAAATCCCTTGGAGATTTCGCCAGGATTGCACAGAGATTGGCCCCGTGATCGCTTGGAGATTTGCCCCAGGATCCCCTTGGGATTTGTCCCGAGCATTGCTCTCTCGTTGTTGTCTTCATGTGCATCATTGTTTTGCAACGAAGCCTATTTCAAAACTTTGACTCGAAACGTTACCACCCTGTCATCCTCTCATTCGTCGTTTGCCTAGGATGCTCATGTACCTATGAGACAAGTCGAAGGGCAAAACAAGTAGGCTCGTTTAACCTGTTTTGCGAAGAAAGTACTATTTAAGGAACAAACACTCCCTTTCATGTAGATTGTTGTTTTCGAAACGAAAGATTTCTCCAGGATTGCTTGGAATTTTGCCGCATATTGCTTGGAGCTTTACCACCACGTCGCTCACGCCTATTCTTGTCTGCTTAGGACGCTCTTGTACCTATGAGACTAACGCATGGCGAAAATAAGTAAGCTCATGTAACTTATTTTTGCAAAGAAAGTATTAACTTGGGAACAAATACTTCCTTTCATGTTGTTCCGTTGTTTTCGTGACAACGAAGGATATTGTGAAGCTTTGGCTCGAAACTGTTTCAACGCTTTGGCTTGAAACTTTACCACCCATGGATGACATCGAAAGGAGGTGCCCTAGTCGAAGTGTGCGTCGTCGCTTGGTAGATTAAATGTTCTTTGGTGATGGGAGGCTATGGTGCTAGCGTTTCCCTAGATAATTCAACTCATGCTATGAGATAAAATGAATGCCCTGGTTGCGCTAAACTTTTTTCATTTCTTCATTCTCATATAGTTGTTTTGGAGATACTTTGGATCTTGAACATGTCGAGCTCATGTTGTATGGGGACGATGAGCATTGAATCTCCGTAGACGTAATGTGTCGGTAATTGGAGGTTGATCTGTGAGGTCGTTGTGAAGACCAGAGTTTGTCCTTTGTACTATAATGTTGTTAGTGTAATGAAGAAGGTTGACAATGAGACGCCGATTCGAGGATTTCTCCCTTATGTCGAAATGTCCGACGTTTAGGTTTAGGCTTGATATTTAGATGGGAGAATTGTCCATAGCTGGATTACTCGATGTTGAGGATCGAGAATTGGATCGTCCCTGTCTCAATTGCCCGATGGTGATGATCGGGGCCTGGGATGTAAATTCGAGGATTGCCCACGTCTGGATTGCCCAATGTTGAGGATTGTACGCGGGGCGATTCGGGCGACCCGAGGATCCGGGTCCGCTCCCCCGAGGCCCAATCCGGTAGGCGTCACGACTCGAGCGTCGGACGTTGCGGATGGGAATCGGGTTAGGCCTTCCCTTAATTCCCGAACGGGTCTGCAGGACATTTCGCCAACCGTCTCATGTTCCCGGAAGGTGACGGGCGAAAGGCTGCGTAAGGCCTCGCTCGTGAATTTGAGGAAGCCTTGGGGAGCGGCTCGTGTCGCCGTTACCCATCCAAAATGGCTCCGAAAAAAGGTGTAGTTTAAACCTAGGTAAACTATTCGGAGTCGCCACCGACTTAATTAATTCTTATATAGTCTGATTTAAGTCGGAAAAATCGGAGTGAGTTCGGAGATCCCTAGTTACTAACTCTTACATTCAAAGCATGTGAAAAAAGGTGGTAATCTGTCCAAAAAGATTTTGCTTTTGATTAACGGGTGTTGGACCCAATCTGGGAGTCAGGCCGGATCGTATCGACTTTTTATGGGCGTTGGACCCGAATTTAGGTTTGTTTACTTAAAAATCGACACACGACGCAATAAATCCTAAAGCCTAAGTCATGCGCGCGATCACAAGCAAGTATTGAGATAAAAGGGAAAGGGTGATGACTGCGGGCCTATGCACTTGGGCCCGCAGCCCGTTACAGGTGGGCTTAAAAAATGATTCAAGGAGGCCCGTACCTCCCCTTTGTACCTTTAGTGACGGTTGGGGCCGCTTTTAATCTTCGGACTGATGGTTTTTTAGGCCGCGGTTTGATACACGCACCTTCGAGAAATCTTCGTCTTCGAGATTGTTGAAAGCTCGAGAGAATCCTCGTCATCAAATGTGTAATGTACATGCAAGAAAAATGTAAACATGGTTAGTTAACTTTCATTTCCAAAATCAATGCAATTATTCGGAATCGGAGAAATGAATATAAGTCCCTATGAAATTAAAATAATAAAGATCAAACCACACATTCAGTGAAGAGGTCGATGATGAGCATGTCTATCAAAAATCAGCCAAATCCAACGGTGGAATTACGAATTATGGACGCAAAGTCGGATGTAGCCAGCAGATGAGAATGCAGCATACGCAGGCTTGGAAATGAAAGCAAAACTTCACTCAGGATCGTCCGATCTAAGTGAAATTAAAATCTATAGATCTGTATCTTGATGAGAAATCAGCATATAAAATTTCAAACGAATCCAAAGGTGGGATCTCATTCCCCAAGGCAAGGAAGGTGATTCGGCCTCTTGCATAAGCAATCCTTGGCTAGCAGACTGATAAGAAAAGAAAATTTCATAACTCTTCACTCATTCGTCGAAAAATTATGAAATGTTTTTACGTGCTAGATAACTCAATCATGTTTTAGCATACTAAATTTTAGGAAAAATGGATGTGTAATCGGTTGCCAGCATAACGAGGAACCTGGACTTCCAATATTTCAGCTAAGTGGTATGACAGACCAATTTTGACCACCGTTGACCATGGACTTAAGTTGCTCAAATTAACAAATGTAAATATAAAAGTTATTGTAGGTTAAGAAATCTAACTGTAGGTTTAAATTTCAGTCCATTCGGAGCATAAGTGAGTAAATTGTGTGATCTGGTATACAGGACACTCAGACTACGGCGAGAGAACATAAGACAATGGAGGTCTTTGTCTTTCACTAATATTTGGACAGACCAGATGAACCCGAAAGCCAAACCTTAAAGAAGAAAAGTTGTAAAGCACTAAAATTTGGTTTTAAAGACACTAATTTCATAAAAGTCAGATGTAGGATGGAAGAAATATGAATTTTTTTCTTGCATTAATATAGGCCTGTTGCGAAATGCAGTAACGCCCGTGTCCTGTCTGCACTCCTCTGGAAATTTGACCAGGATATATGGCTTTGATGGAAAAGTGTATAACACAAAAGATTTAGAGAACTCAAAGGGGAATCCGTTCCAATCAATTTCAGATGAAACGGAGCTCAGATGTTCAAGTTGTGTCCGAAAAACCGAAACAGCTATCCCAATCGTTTACAGAATCAAGCTGTTTTATTCGAACAGATAAAACTCGACCAAGAACGTGTTAAATGAGGAAGCTTAAAAGATGAAAGTTATAGCAAGATAAAAAAGAGAACGACTCCAAGTCGTTTCAAGTGAATCTGATCCATACAGACGAAAAAAAACCTGATAGAATACAACTGCGCGCTTCGCGGACGCACAAAACAGGGCAGCGGCATTCTCCAATGTTCAAGGAGGTAAAACACCAGCAAAATGCTTTTTTTTGGAAAACATTTCAACGGAGAAATTGTTGCCCATTGAGAAAGGAAATTAAAGAGTCAAAAATTAGTTGAATCCGTACACCTAGCAAAGAATTATGACAGAAAGCGTAAAGAACGCGCAACAGCGATAACCATTCGTGTGTCAGCATACATACACTCCCAGAAAAGCCAACCAAAGCTCAGATTGCTTACAAATAACGCCAACGCACAACTTAATCACGAAACAGAACAAGGGCTGAGGAAGAATGGACTTGATTTGATACGATTTCAGGTCCACTAGCTCCGGTTATGACAGCTCGCCATTGCCGATATCCCGAGGCATGAATGAAGCTCGCTTGGCATGAATTTCAGAGATGTTCATGGGGAAAGGCGCTCGCGATGGGAAACAGCCCACCCCACAACTCCCGAGCACGCACGCTCGCGATGGGAGACTCGTGTGCGCGTCGGGAGAGAGTTCTCCGCTGGATGTTCACGATGGGAGCTTATTTGACGTCTCATTTATCCTGTACGAACGAGCAAACACGTTAGAGCACAAGATAGCTCCTAGTGGCGCTGATGTGGCCGCGAGAAGCTTGGATGGGGGAATATGGGACTACTTTCTTCCAGACTGTCTTCTAATCTTGTTGATACTGCTGCTGTCTCGAACGTCAAGTGAACTGGTTCGAAACAACTGGACATTCAGCAGGCTCTGCAGCAAACTGTCGGGGGGACCATCATCATCCTCGCTAAGGTAAGTCGGGGTTGAGTCGGTCGTTGATGTCGCTGCCTTTTGTTGCTGTCGCGCGTTCCGTTTGAGTTGGTCATCCAAGGGGTTCCCGTGATGCAGGTTTCTTTTTACCTTGGTTAGGAATCGTGGAAAGATTATGGTGGTGATGAAGATGGACGAAAAGGGTGAGAAAAGTGGAGAGTTTCGTTTCTCTTGATTGGAAGAGGAGGTGCGGTCGGGATTTCCGGAAAGAAAAAAGGATATGAAGGAACAAAGGAGGATGATCAATCACTTCTTAAATCTCCCCTGCCTCCAGAGAAAAATGAAATTGTTCCCCCCCAGCCGATTGATGAGTTCTCCACCTGCCCGTCTGATGAACGTCCTCCTCCTCCCTTTTCAATCTTCTTCTTCCTTTTTATATTTTTACCTCTTTCTCACAACTTAAACTATTAATTCCTTCGATTTCGTTGGGTTTAGACTGGTATAGTTGGAATTCAACCAATTTCCTTAAGATTCAAGGAAGGTTTTTGTAATCAGTTTCTTTAACCTTTTGCAGGCATTAATGAGGAGGAGATGGTGTGGTCCCTCGGGAGATTTGGGAGGCAGGGAATGTCGGGGATTGTCCTTCATGAGATTCTTGTCGGGGGAAGAGGCAGACCTAATATTAAGAAAATTGCAATAAAGATAAAAATAATGAGTTTGGGCTTGGGCTTTGGCCATAAATGTTGAACCTTGAGTTGTGCTTAAACTATGGGGTTTAGGAAAGAGATGGTAATTCATGGCCCATTTGAGGTACCATGAATCTAAGAAATAGTGAGAATCCTGGATTTTCGAATTGAGAGAGATATTGATGGGCGTCAAGTGGTTGATATTATTCCTCCAGGGCCAGAGCTTCTCGTTTCAGAGGGCGAATCCATCAAACTTGATCAGCCATTAACGAGTAATCCTAATGTGGGTGGATTTGGTCAAGGGATGCTGAAATAGTACTTCAAGAGACAAGGATCAAGGCTTCAAATGTAAATTGGGGATTGCCCTGTCTGGATGGCCCGATGTTGAGAATCGGGACTTGAAATGACTTAAGAATCATAGTGTTCATCTCTGTGGCGGAAGAAGCTTGGAAAGACATTCTCTTTTGGTGCCGAAGTTGCGATGATTAGTGATGTAGCGGAATTGATACTGCTTCTTTGGAGCGGTTGTTGATCTGCGGGGATGTGACGTTCCCCTATCTCTCCCTGTGGTTTTGGGGGGTTCGTTACAAATTCAGCTCTGGACTTTTATGGTCACTGGATGATCTTTGACCTTCGTGTTTGTCTTTGAGCCTTGGTGGTTATTGATGGCGCTTTGGGCTTCATGTCATTAGATGGATGACTTTGGACCTTGGTGGTTGTTGATGACGCCTTGGACTTAATGTCATTGGATGCACGACTATGGGTTAGTAGCCATAATGGAATCATTGGTCTTCATGTTTTTAGGTGTTTGGCTTTGGGCCTTGGTAGCCCTTGATGTACCTTTGGTCTGCATGTCGTTGAATACTTTTGGCTCTGGACTTTGGTAACCTTCCAAAAATCTTTGGTCTTCAATGTTGTTGTGGATTTGTTACCTGCTTCTTGTCCCTAGTCTCATTCGAGAAGCCGTCTTAGAGAATTAACCTCGAAAGAAAGCATAGAGAAGGCTTGAATTAGCATTTTGCGACAATACAATCGATGCATGATAAATTTGATGCCGAATCATATTTGTGTACACGTGGGTGAATGCATTTTATGAGAATGCGATCACAGACGGAATGTAATAAGGCGTTGAAGCAGCTATTGTAATTGATGCGACTACTCCAATCAGGCAGACACGCATGTGATTGCACAAAAGTATAAATGCAATAAGCGATAAAGTAAATAAGGATGGGAAAATGAGGATTCCTAAAGTCCATAGTAATCAACCCAAACCATCTGCAAAATGAGCAATGTTAGTTTTACAGTTTATCGCAGACAAACGTACCTAACACCCGTCCCTACACATGTAGCAACCACTCAGTAACAGACAAATGTATGTACGACGTTTGGTACCTGTAGTGGGCAATTAATTTCTAGACTCGATTGAAGGTTTCTAAGACCTCCCTCTGACAAAGGGAGGCGGATCCCACCTCCTAACGTTAAATGGCTACAAGCCTCAACGCCATATGATGATCCCCTAAAATCGTAGTCATGGGTATAGGGAAGTGGTAAACATATACAAACATGAGAGCAAACAAAGGGCATAGAGCCAAATAAGTACATGCGCAAACAAAAACTCCTCTCTGCATGTTCATGAAATGTAAAAGCGTTTCGGTAGGAATTCACATACAGAGTCCCCAGCGGAGTCGCCATCCGAGATGTATGTACGCCCTCTGGCCTAGCACGCACACGGCGGTCCGGACAAAACGAGGATCTGGGCCCGCTCCCCCTGAATGTCCTTCGGGCGCCTCAACTCGTGCGACGAGGCGCTATGGAGGATATCGGGGTCGATTCTCCTGTAATTCCTAACCGGGGCCTGCCTGGGTTCTCGCCGATCGTCTCCATGCTCCTTCGTGAGGCGAAGGGCGATGGGCTGAGCATGATCCGTAGAGGAATATTCGGGAGGATCGGGAGTGGGTCATGTCGCCTTTCCTCATCCATGATGGTTACGTAGAAAACATGTTGTTTCTTAACCTAGGTAAGTTATTACGGAGTCGCCACTTACTTATTTTTACAAAACTGTTTCAAGGCGGAAAAACAGTTCCGAAATTCCTATTTACTAGCTCTGATATCTAACCATGCGGAGAGGTGACATTTGCTCCAAAAGTTTGCTTTTGGTTAACAGGAGTTGGACTTGATCCTGGCATGACTCCGAACTCATGTCGATATGTTACGGGCGTTGGACCCGATCCGAGCTTTAGGCCCAAACTCATGTTTGTTGGTTAACACAACACATGCGTCGTCATAACAAACGAACCTAACAACATGCACCACAACACCCACATCCAATAATTTCGATCAAAGTAAGCGGGCCAGGGTGGTAACCGTGGGCCTATGCACTTGGGCCCCCGGTTCGTTACGAGTGTAGAAGAATAGTTCGGGGAGGCCCGCACCTCACCTTTGTACCTTTGGTTTGTCGGTTGGGGCCGCTTCGAGTGAGGTGTTTCCACTGTAGTCCGTCGTGCGCCCGAACTTTGTACACCATTCTTGAAGGGTCCCTTCCTAGGTATACTGGAGAAGCTTCATTGAGGATGAAGGGGCATCAATGTCCATTCCTCACCTCATGTGGTGACGATCCTGCGAACATCAAATGAAATCGAAAGTAGGATGTTCGAAACAATAATGTAGAAAAAGGAATTAATATGAATTCAAAAGAGACATCATAAGTCACTATATCATCTAAAAGATGCAAATATGGTCGTCCCAATTGACCCCTCGACTACTAGTCGATGTTGGAGTGGTCGAAGGAGATCAATCGAAACTGACCAAGTCGAAGTTGGTTAGTCGAAGCTCATGCAGTCGATTCTGGAGTTGCTGCTGGTGTTGTCGACCTTCAAGAGACAAAAACTCAATAGAGATGACTTCAGAACCGGTTCTGGGTTAAACCGACCTTTCTCGGCAAAGTTACTTCCGTTCGACTGACAATGGATTTTGGATTGACCACAGAACTGGATCATTCTGTGTGTCAATTTTGACTGGTCAGAACTTGATCAACTGAACCTCAAATCGAAAAGTTCATAACATAAATGTTGTAGGTTGACTAGATAGGGACCTAACCAAACTAGTTTTGGGTCAATCCAATCTCTGTCAACCAGGTTATGCCTCGTCGACCGAATCAACATTTCTACTCGACCGCGGAACCGTTACATTATGTAGGTCGATGGCGACGGGCCAAAAAAAACGACCAAGATGACCTCAAATCGAAAATGTCAAAACATAAAAGTTGTAGAGCGATAAGAGGGGAACCAAATCAACTTGTTTTGGTTCGATCTGACCTTTTTCGACAAAGTTATGTCCTGTCGTTTAGAGCTGTATCTCAAGACGACGAAAGAACCCTTGCGTCAGGTCGATCTTTGATGGGTCAAAACTAGGTCAAGACGACCTCGAACGAAAAAGTTCAAAACATAAAAGTCGTAGAAAAGTAAAAAAAAGGAACTATCCCAACTGGTTTCAGGATAAATGGTGTTGTACAAACAATGATATGTCTAGTCGACTACGAAAGCATTTCTGCTCATGTACGAGACCCTTGCTTTTGTATTTCGATTGTTGCTTGGGCTATACACATTGATTCAAGTGCACAACCTATCCACGTGACGGGAAGAGAGAAAGAAAGAGGATGGACCTGACCGAACTTGATTCCGTAGTTGTACGAAAAAGAAAAGCCCTCGGGAGTGTGGACTGTCGATGTCCCATTTCATGATTCCAGCCTCCGATCCTTCGGAGCTCATGGATAGGGGGTGCTCGCGTGTTATGACATCAAGACAAGCAAAAAAGAGGGTGGAGAGGATATCGAACATGGTAGAAGCATGTTGGAGTTAGCAAAGTGAGAGGAAGTCTCACCAAGGGGTTGCCTCGCCCCGGGGTGACTCGAGGAAAAAGAGGGACGTCGACCTGTCCGTAGAGGCTGCCTTGGAGATGGTGACTTTGGTGATATTCTCCTTCGACTTGGGACCTTGGACGTAAAGGGATATTAAATGTCTTCTTTAGAGTTTGGAGGAGAAGCTTTTGGTTTCTCCCCCGAGCTCTCTTGGGAGGGTGTGTGTCCCTCTCCGGGAGGATGTGTCTCCTTCTCCCCCTTTTTTAGAGGTTGTTGTTCCTCTGTTTTATTCTTTCCCCCCCACATTGCAATTTAGGGGATCAACATCGGTGTAACACCATGTTTTAGAGAAGACTCAATCTTTAAGAAAGAAAACAAGCCAAATTATCTCATCGAAGAAGACTCGAAGTGTGAGGGTGTCACCTTTAAGCGTGGTTCTATTGATATGGACTTGCTCATCAACACAACACTCAAGGGTGTAAGTATGATTGTATATGAGGGTAAGGGTAAGTTGAAAAGGTTGCAAAGGAATGAGGCTTTTGAAATTGAAGAGATTTGCTCCAGATTGACAATTGCTTATAATCAGGATCTTTGTTTTATTGAGGTACAAAACTTTTGCCCCTTTTTCTTTT
The DNA here is from genome assembly GCA_023653495.1 of Melastoma candidum. NCBI lineage: Eukaryota > Viridiplantae > Streptophyta > Magnoliopsida > Myrtales > Melastomataceae > Melastoma > Melastoma candidum. Next base: position 21,556 of record CM042880.1, read on the forward strand.
CTGACAGTTTGCTTTTGCGACCATCATGTTTAAGCCCATGTGTCTAAGTTTTTTTTTCTTTCGGCTAAGCTCAAAGGCTCTCTTTTTCTTTTTTCTTTTTTTTTTTGCTTTTGCCCCTATCTCATTTATGAATATTCAAAAGATTAAATTCTTTAGAATGGTCGAAGCAAGAGTATTGTGCCGAGTTGCAAAATTTATTAGGGATGTACTTTACACTCAAACTTGAGGAAGTGAAGCATCCTTATATGAGTCCTATTCGGAAGTCAAGATTACAAGAACTCCTTTTCCTCGATGTGAGGTGGTGACTCCTTGACTTGAAAGGGTAATTATGCTTCGAAAAATGTCCAGTTTGACTAGGAATTACTAGCAATGGTAAAATTTTTTAGGATATCAAGGAATGCTCGATGTCATCCTATCTAGAGCATTTTCTGTCAGAGGGATTTCTTTCTCACTCTAATGCTATTGTGTATGATTTCCTTGCAAGTGCTTTTACTCGACTTTCAAAAGGGTGTGTATTTGGGGATAGGCTTGCCTTTCTATCTGAAGCTCACAAGTGTTCCACCAAGGAAAATGTTCAATTTTTTAATAAAATTTATTTACTGAAAATGTATGACATATGAACATGACAGATGTTTTATCACATGACGATTTTACCTATGATGTTTGCTTCGACTTGATGCCCCGAAGGGAAAGAGAAGACATATAGTTAGGTTCAATGTAAGAGATTTTGAACTTATAATAATACTTTCCTTTATCTATTACCTAACAACGCTTAATCGTTGTCTTAGTTAAAGCATCTGCACAGAAAGATAGTTGTTATTAGTATCTAGTTTGATGCCTTTTGAATTGGGAACTTTCATTTACCAGTTACCTAATGACGTTTTATTGTTACCTCGGTTAAAGCAACGTTCGTTCAACATATAAGTTCAACATTCCAATCCATCATCATATTTATTGCCTTTTGTTTTCCTTGTAGGGTCGAAATTCTTGCTTATGACCGTAATGACCATCTAGTGACTTTGCATTATGAACAAAGCAGTCTTGAGGTTCTTCATTTCGCTTTTCATCAATGTTTGAAGCCCCTTCCCAATATGATATAATGTTTTCTAATTGTCACAAAAATGAACGTAATGGGACAAGAAGGGAAGTGAAAGGACGTCAGGCATCAATGACTATGGAACAGTTGTGAATGCCGAAGAGAATGCTCATCTTCGTCATATACCCAACGTTGTTCCCCTACACTTTAACATGATAACTCTTAACTTATCATGTTATTACATATTCAGACTTCTATGCTAGTCCATGATAAGAATATAACGAGATGACTCGATCTAACGAAGACGCATTCGAGTGTCCTCAAGTCGAGAATAGCAAACTCGACAAATTTCGAAGAACTAAAACACAAAGTAAATCAGAAAACCTTTCCACTAGTTACTTTGACTCTGTAACAGAAAAATGGGTGGTAGTTCTTTCCCAAAATCATCGATTGATATCATGTTCACATATTTGGGCAAAGGATTTTGTTGAATGTTCGGAGGGTTGGTCGACGTCTCAAAAGCAATTAGCTTGTTATCGAGCATCGACTATATTTTAAATCTAAGGGCCAAACAGCTCTTCGGGTCGTGACCAATCCCCCGAGTGATACTGGCAAATTTAAACACGGGCGGATGAGTTGATCCCTGTTAGAGGAATCAGAGTGACCTAATGCATCTCATGCAAACGATGAAACATGACGTCTAATGGATCCGATAGAGGATTTAGATGTGCAACTCTCATACGCAGTATATCATTTTGGTTAGTATTTTGCTCCGACTTGGAGACTTGACTTCGTTCTTGGGAAGCTATGGGCCTTCTATCTGTGTATGGACTAAGACAGGAAGCCAACGGTCGGTACATCATGGGATGAGAGGACGTGGTTGCATGAGCATTGGTATTTTGCTCTATATTTGTGGAAGTTTCACTCTTCCATTTTTCCCATGGCAGTGGCTTAACATTTGAGCTGACAGATATAAAGTCGTCCATTATAGCTGAGCTACCAACTGCTGAGCGTGAGCATTCATTTGTTGGAAACGAGGTGTCTATTGTGTGAGGGAGTGATCGTTGCCCCTGAGGGACCTATAATTTATTTAAGGATTCCTGCGAGAAACTGAAAGCATAGTGCAAGGGCATTTTGCACCTATTATATTATATAGTGGAAACACCTCGTTGGTGAAAAGTGGACATAAGTCAATTAAGGCGAACCACTATAAACTACTATATCCATGATGATCACGCAAACATTCGTACAAAAACCTACTCGACCAAATCGTAACGCTTACAGCGAGGCATATCTAATAATATGATAAATGCTCTGGTGTGATACAGTACGCTTCCCTTACGCTGAGAAATGTCGAAAAAGTTACAATCATTAATTCACCCCTCTTAGTGCACCTAAACGATCCAACAGTTTCACTTGCTCTTTTGCATGAGAAACTATTTCTCCTTGATTTTAAATTTCAAGAGCTATTCAACAATATATTATGCATCAAGATTACTTTTGTGGTCTAAAATATATGATTTTTCAAAAATGGACGATGTATCAACCATGTTTTTGTGACCCTTTCCCACTTGAAATTTCAAATTATTTACTGTACAAGTCTAAATATTCTCATTTTTTAACTCATTATTTCTTACATTATGGGCTTCAAAGAACTTTATTTTGTCAGATTATGAGCTTCATAGTATGAGTTATTATACAAACCATTTTGACATGCATTTTGAGTTGATTAAACAGATTGGATTTAATGAATTTATTATCATTTTATTTCTGGAAAATTATTTTGTTTAAAATTTTACAGATATGTTAATCTTTGAGCTACGCTTATTTTAACACAAGTTTTGCCCCATTTGGGCTTATGAATCATGAGTTATAGATTTTGGATTGGTCAATCTGTAATTACATTAGGTTTCAGGCCTGTCCCAACCTAAGTTTAATTTTCTGCTATTGTGGAGTCATTTCATTTGATCCAAAATTTTATAGTATACATCTTTATAGTATACATTTGATTAGAGTTTGATATTTTTCCTTGACAGTACATCATTCAAATTTGAACACTTTAACCATCTTCATTTTTGGTTTTATAGGTGCTTATAGTTCGTCACCGCCTCACAAGGCTCTGGCGAGCGGTGTATTGGGGTGGAAACGCTTCACTTAAAGCGGACCGAACTAACGGCCTAGCCGAAGTATGGCCATCCCTGTGGGCTTGAGGTAATGGAGAGTGGTGTGGGCCTCCCCGAATTCTAAGTCAACTTGTAACGGGCTGCAAGACAAGTGCATAGGTCTGCGGTCATCACCCTTTCCTACTCCATTTGATCTAAATAATTGATATGTGGTTGTGGCACATGCTGTTAAGCTCGAAGGTTTTACGTCGCATGATGTTTTATGATCAAACAAACATGAGTTTGGACCCAAAAGCCCGAACCGGATCTAATGCATGTAAGACATTGCCTCGAGTCCGGTGTGTTGCTCGGATCAGGGCTAACGCCCATAACCGAAAGACTTTTCTGGAGCAAACGCCACATTTTGCATGTAAGAGTTAGTAATTAGGAATTCCCAAAACAACTATTTTTTCAACTTAAAGAGTTTCTATAAACAAAGCATATGGTGAAAGCTTGCCTAGGTTAAGCAACAATAATCATTTTTATGGAGCCTTCATGGATGAGGGGAAGGCGACGCGAGCCGCCAAATCTTCCCTTTCATGGATCACTCTCCGTTTTTTTCATGGAACTAGATACCTCGACGCTCGAGTTAAGGTATCGACCGGAGGAATCAAGGGGAGCGGACCTTGGACCTCGTGTCATCCGAACCACATCACGTGCTTGCGTGGTAATGGAAGGGGCGTGAGTGAAAGTGTTTCCAAATAAAAGTACGAAAGAGAAATTAACAAGTAACTATTAATAGTAGAAATATCTAGGACTTCCAACTTCCCCCTATGTCGTTTGCATCTGATCCCCCTTTAATAACGCTATTGAATCATAACAATTGTTAACATAGGATTCTAAATTCTCCTTGTATTTTACCCGTACATACGATGACGTATAACCATGTATCGAATTCCTTATTTTATTCCTAGGCAAGAAACTAGTGGTGACCCATTATGTTTCAATCCTATATGTGATACCTAAGGTGTACCAACGTATTCATATCGTCCACACGATTAGTTTAGTTTCCCAACCCTTATACTACTTAGGTTATCCAATTTGAGATCTTTTCCAGACTACCTCCCCGAGTCTCTTTAAACTATTTGATCAATGTTAAGTGATGATCGGTAAATAAACATGCATTAGGAACAGAATTGAATAAACAATTATGAAATTTGAATCACATAAGGAAATTGAGGTCAGAGTACCATAGTGACACGAGGTTTCATCATAGACATAAAATGATGAATTAGTTCACAACTAAAGTAAATGAAAACATCGATTCAATTTCAGAGGAAAACAAGGATATAAGCAAATTAAATGAAAATAATTAGCGGAACCGTCTCTAGTCGTAGGTTCCTTGTTTCATGTCGCCTCCTAGGTCGAACATCTCCTCGAAGAGAAACAAGAAAGCCTTTTTATATGTTCTAGAAATAAACCTAGAGAATCTAGGAAATTCATGGAAAGAAATACTTTCTTTTGTGTCCGTGCAACTCAACGACTTTCTGGTGGAACAACACCAAGTCTTTGTCTTACTTCCTTGCATTTCGTGCAGATGTATGAAGTCTGGGTGCAGCGACACCAACTTTATGAATGATTCGACCTCTCACATTCGTCTCGTAAATTCATCCTCTTGTTTGCGCAATCTGGTTTGGTCATTTCGGGTAAGCAGATCATTTATGATGAAAAGGATGAGCTTCCAAAGAATGATCCGGCGTTCCTACTGAGTGGAACCGTGCAGTCCCATACACGAGATAGATCTTCTAAAGAACAAAGCTTTTTTTCAATAAGCCAATTCACTTGGAACTCTGCTGATCCACTCTTTTTCAGTTTCAAAGATCGACCCTGTCTCTTTGTTTTTAAATCAAGAAATCTTTGCAGTGGCCTTATTAATTCATTGTCATGCGTTTTCACTCTAATTTCAACTTTCAAAATGGCTTAAAAATACGAAAGTGAGAGGATGAACAACAAATTAGAAACATAATTTTTTCTAATAACCCAAGTCATTCAAACGTGAAAATATCCTTTTCATTATTCACAGATATGACCGCACACTTCCCCGTAGTCAGATTCCCTTCTTCACCTATGATGCTCATGCAAGATGCTTTCATAACATAAAATTTTTTCATCCCAATAAGTTGCACACTTAAACGTAACAAACCCCACTACATATAGTTCATGACAACCATATGACTCACAAAGACCACTATAAACAATTCTCTCAACTCATCAAGGGTTTTACAACATTTTATTACACAACTTCACTTTTTTCCCGATTTCACGAATCTAAATATATCATCTAATTCCTACAGATGCTCATGTAAGAAGTTCTCGATCAATGACTCCCTGTCAAGGTAGACCAAGGCAATAGGAGATTAGGAACCCCTCGAATCGATCCTCACGCAAGCACAGAAAACTCACACCACAAGTTCATATTCATACATTCTTTTTCCTTCTTTTATTATTTTTTCTTCTTTTTGTTCAAAACTGAAGTAAATGAAAACATCGATTCAATTTCAGAGGAAAACAACGGTATAAGAACATTAATGAAAATAATTGGCGGAACCGTCTCCAGTCGTAGGTTCCTTGTTTCATGTCGCCTCCTAGGTCAAACATCTCCTCAAAGAAAAGAAGAAAGCCTTTTTATATGTTCTAGAAATAAACCTAGAGAATCTAGAAAATTCATGGAAAGCAATACTTTCTTTTGTGTCCGTGCAGCTCAACGACTTTCTGGTGGAACAACACCAAGTCTTTGTCTTACTTCCTTGCATTTCGTGCAGATGTATGAAGTCCGGGTGCAGCGACACCAACTCTATGAATGATTGGACCTCTCACATTCATCTTTTAAATTCATCCCCTTGTTTGCGCAATCTGGTTTGGTCATTTCGGGGTAAGCAGATCATTTATGATGAAAAGGATGAGCTTCCAAAGAATGATCCGGCGATCCTACACAGTGGAACCGTGCAGTCCCATACACGAGATAGATCTTCTAAAGAACAAAGCTTTTTTTCAATAAGCCAATTCATTTGGAACTCAGCTGATCCACTCTTTTTCACTTTCAAAGATCGACCCTGTCTTTATGTTTTTAAATCGACAAATCTTTGCAGTGGCCTTATTAATTCATTGTCATGCGTTTTCACTCTAATTTCAACTATCAAAATGGATGAAAAAGACGAAAGTAAGAGGATGAACAACAAATTAGAAACATATTTTTTTCTAATAACCCATGTCATTTAAACGTGAAAATATCCTTTTCCTTATTCACAGATATGACCGCACACTTCCCGGTAGTTGGATTCCCTTCTTCACCTATGATGCTCATGTAAGATTCTTTCATAACATAAAATTTTTTTTCATCCCAACAAGTTGCACACTTAACATTAACAAGCCACACTACAAATAGTTCATGACAACCATGTGACTCACAAAGACCACTATAAACAATTCTCTCAACTCATCAATGGTTTTACAACATTTTATTACACAACTTCACTTTTTTCCCGATTTTACGACTCTAAATATATCATCTAATTTCTACAAAATCTCATGTAAGAAGTTCACGGTCAATGACTCCCTATCAAGTTAGACCAAGGCATTAGGTGATTAGGCACCCCTCGGATCGATCACTCGAGCAAGCATAGAAAACTCACACCACAAGCACATATTCATACATTCTTTTTCCTTCTTTTATTACTTTTACTTCTTTTTGTTCATAACTAAAGTAAATGAAATCATCTATTCAATTTCAGAGGAAAACAACGGTATAAGAACATTAAATGAAAATACTTGGCGGAACCGTCTCCAGTCGTAGTTCCTTGTTTCATGTCGCCTCCTAGGTCGAACATCTCCTCAAAGAGAAGAAGAAAGCCTTTTTATATGTTCTAGAAATAAACCTAGAGAATCTTGGAAATTCATGGAATGAAATACTTTCTTTTGTGTCCGTGCAACTCAACGACTTTCTGGTTGAACAACACCAAGTCTTTGTCTTACTTCCTTGCATTTCATGCAGATGTATGAAGTCCGGGTGCAGCGACACCAACTCTATGAATGATTCGACCTCTCACGTTCGTCTCGTAAATTCATCTTTTGTTTGCGCAATCCGGTTTGGTCATTTCGGTGTAAGAAGATCATTTATGATGAAATGGATGAGCTTCCGAAGAATGATCTGGAGCTTCCGAAGAATGATCTGAATTGAATAAGCCAATTCATTTGGAACTCTGCTGATCACAGAATACAGACATTCCATTTCATCACAGAATACAAACTCATTTTCGATTTTTAACGACGTGGCTTTGTTAGTCAATTTCTAGGGAAGAGCAATTTCCTTTATAGTATCCCATGGCACCCGCCCTCCTGCATAATTCAAAACCAAAGACAGAAACCACAAGTCAAGGTGAGTGTCTTTTAAAGCTCTATGCAACATTTGGTTGATGAGTTTTCCTACATCAATATTCATTCTCTTCAATATGCAAAACATCTGTGTTGCTCGTTCCCCGGTCACATTGCTTGTGTTTGTCCCTGAAATGAGTCTCACCGAGACAAACCAAACCCACATTTTGGCCTTATTAGTGTGATCTTCGTCATGTAATGCCAAAGGTTCATTCCTTATTAACTTCTTTCATGTTGACCCTTGTCTAGTTAAACATTCAAGCACATCACCTGCACTAAAATACTTGTTAAGATATTTGGTAAACTCATCTGGTTGGGCAGGGGAAGATGTAATAGTTCAGCAACAGTTTGAGAGCGAAATAATATTAGATTTACCTCTAACTTTAATGCTTTCATGATTTTCATCATAAGTGCTCGCATTGGCATTTTCCTTATAATTGGAGCCACTGTAGCTCCTGCGGGAGACAAAAAATATTTCAAGTGCATATGCCTACAACCTATAATTTTATATAGCATAATGACGTACCTCGAACCACCCACGTTCAGAAACTAAGGTCTAGCTCACCATTGTCTCTTGATAATTTTGGGGGGCGTCATCTGACAAGTTCCTCCCTCTAACAACTCCCGGCGAACTCCCCGCTGTTGGTTTCATTTTGGATGCCATCACAATTGACCACTCTCGATCTCTACAAGCTATAATAGTCCATGATCACAGAACCACAAGATGAATAACGAGTTTACCGGAATGCTTAGGCATGGGTGTTAGAGTGCGAAGATGATGTAGATTCGGGACCGGACAATGAGCAAGTGTGGATGATGGGTTTGGTCGTTAGGGTCGACACTCACCTACAAAATATGTAAAGTGATTAAGGTAAGAGGAGAAAAAGAGGTATGCCGTTTTTATGATTTTGTTAGTCAATTTTCTTAAATTTCAGGAGGTGCAGTTGCACTAAACACTATAACTTTGGCACCAACACCTGCAGAACTTATGAAAAGTAAACACAAAAACGAGAAATTCTTGTCCAGTAATCGTACAATTCACTTGTGCATTATCTAAGGTACGATTAGCATCAATAACATAAAAAACTTTGCCTACCCTTTATCCTGACACAACACCCACGGTATAGTCACTAGCATCCCACATTAATTCAAAAGGCAATAAGGATAGGTTAGGATGATAACCTCTTCTTTAACGCAATGAAAGCTGGGATGCATGCTTCATAGGAGGTGAATGGTTTGTCCTTCTCCAACAAATTGCAAAGTGGTTTGGTGATCTTGGAGAAATCCTTGATAAATGTATAGTATTAAAAACCGACATTCCCAAGAAATTTTCTAACTACTTTAGCAGAGGTTGGGGGTGGCAACTTCTCAATGGTTTGCTGTATCCATTGTAATTCCTTTGCTTAATATCCTTTGTTTAAGTACAATACCATCTCTAACCATGAATTGTCATTTCTCCTAATTTAATATTAGATTAGCCTCTTCACATCTTTTAAGAACTGTAGTTAAATTCATCAAACAATTAGAATATGATGTACCAAAAACAAAGAAGTTGTCCATGATTACTTCAAGAACATTTTCAACCATGTCAAAAAAATTGCCATCATACATCGTTTAAAAATAGTCAGTGCATTACACAATCTAAAAGGCATACGACAGAAAGCAAAAGTACCGTATGGACATGTAAAGGTTGTCTTCTCTTGGCTACAAGAGCAATCAAAGTTTGATTGTATCCGATGTTCCCATTCAAGAAATAATATAACTTCTTACCTGCCAACCTGTCGAGCATTTGGTCAATAAAGTGAAGGGGAAAGTGATCCTTCCTAGTTGCCTAGGTCGGCTTATGATAATGCATGCACACAGTCAATCCAAGCACCATTCCTATTGTACGAGTTTGTTTGTCTCATTGTCCACCACCGTTATGCCCCCTTTTTGTGCACACATTGCACGAGACTTACCTATGGAATATCAGAAATATGATTAATAACGCATGCATATAATCATTTGATTATCTCATTTTTCACTACTTCCTTCATATTCGTGTGAAGTCGTCGCAGAGCTTCGACTGAAGCTTTGTAATTATCATCCAAGAAGATCTTGTGCATGCAAATAAAAGGGTTTATCCTTGGATATCTGCGATCATCTAACCTAAGGCTCGTTTGTGCTTCTTAGGATTTTAGTAACTTCTCTTCCTCTTAGTCTGTCAAATCTACAAAGAAGATGACGGGTAAGGTATGAGAGAGATCAGGATGAGCAGACCTCATGTCCTTAACGGGGTTCGACGGTTGTTCCAACGTCTCGAAGTGAGTTGACCCTTCTTGTCAAATATTTTGGGGACTCTGTAATGCTTTGGTTTTTATGCACCTCTTCAACTTCGGTTGGTGCAGCATGTGTGAAGGGAGAATCAATTGTATGCTAAGCTGAGTAAATGTGAATTCAACAATGCTTTCAAACGATCGTTATGGTTTACTTGTGAGACATACTCGGAGGAATACATGTCCACAATATCGAGAAATAAACATTCGTCGGCATCATTTGGTCATTTCATAGATTTACAAACATTAAATCCACTTAATGGTCATGACACAGATAGTAGTCAACTCTCTTTTTGACATCAATTAATGCTCGTCATGTAGCTACGAATGGCCGACCCAAGATGACCAAAATTTGTTGATCCGCCTCAAAGTTTAAAACAAGGAAGTCAGCAAGGAATGTGAATTTATGTACCTTCACCCATAAATCCTCTACTATCCCTTCAAGATAGGAGATAGGTAATAGACCAATCGACTAATTATAAAGATACTGATGTGGGTTTTACCTCACCTAAGCCTAACTCTTTGTAGACAGAAAATGGCATTAGATTAATGCTTGGACCTAAGTCACATGAAGCCTTCCTGAAAAATGTTGAACCAATTGTGCACGGAATTGTAAAACTACCGGGATCCTTTAGTTTTAGTGACAGCTGCGTTACTTGACTCGGTTAGCACCACCGTCTCGAAATCGCCCAATCTTCTAATCTTTGAGAGTACTTCCTTCATAAACTTGACGTACTAGGGAATCTGCTCAACAGCATCTGCAAAAGGAATATTAATGTGAAGCTTTTGTGCTCTTTGTGGAAAGGGTATTGTTGGACGCTCCATTTTCTTCGTCGTAGTTTTCGTAATCTTTATCCTTTGCTTCGAATTAATTGAAGACTTGATAGGCATGACACTCTCCATCGGTTGATTGATTTGAATGTGTCCATCGGGATTGTTTGCTGACTTTATCTCAGATGTGGTCTGATTCATTTCTACACTAATACTTCTTTCCTCAAGCGTTCGACCATTCCTCAAAGTGATGCCTTTGCTTGCTCCACCGGATTCACCCATGTTTCACTTGGTATGACCCATATGGTCTGAAATTTATAAATTGTGCCAACTGACTAACTTGGTTATCCAAATTTCGGATAGATGTCGCTTGGTTCTTCATCAGACGTCTTGATTAGCCATATACTTCATCGTCATCTCCTCATTTGGCTTCATTTTTATCTATGTGCTTGAGGCTACTGGAAATTTGAAGTGGTGGTGGTTGATTCCCTACCACTTGTGATCCTTTCCAAGAAAGGTTTGGGTTATTTCTCCAACCCGGATTATATGTAGTGGAGAACGGGTTATTCTTCTGGTTTCCGATGAAATTCGCTTCTTCCAAGCTCGCCTATACTGTTTAGTTACGTAATTTGCTATGTATATCTCGCAGTGGCTTAAAGTACCTTGAACTTAATTGACATTCACGATCTCAAACTTCTTAAGAGGGCCTCTAATTGAACCTGAATTGAGGTCAGGGTATCGAGATCATGTACTCCGGATGTTCTTCTTCTACTCATCCTGTCAAAATGTTGATTTAGCATACAGGTTTTCAACATCGTTTCCAAGAGCTCTAATCCCTCTACGTAGGATTTCTTTAAGAATGAAACACTGATGCTATATTTAAATCTTTGTAGACAGAAAATGGCATTAGATTAATGCTTGGACCTAAGTCACATGAAGCCTTCCTAAAAAATGTTGAACCAATTGTGCACGGAATTGTAAAACTACCGGGATCCTTTAGTTTTAGTGACAGCTCCGTTACTTGACTCGGTTAGCACCACCGTTCGAAATCGCCCAATCTTCTAATCTTTGAGAGTACTTCCTTCATAAACTTGACGTACTGGGGAATCTGCTCAACAGCATCTGCAAAAGGAATATTAATGTGAAGCTTTTGTGCTCTTTGTGGGAAGGGTAGTGCTGGACGCTCCATTTTCTTCGTCGTAGTTTCAGTCATCTATATCCTTTGCTTCGAATGAATTGAAGACTTGATAGACATGACACTCTCCATCGGTTGATTGATTTGAATGTGTCCATCGGGACTGTTTGCTCACTTTATCTCAGATGTGGTCTGATTCATTTCTACACTAATACTTCTTTCCTCAAGCGTTCGACCATTCCTCAAAGTGATCGCCTTTGCTTGCTCCACCGGATTCATCCATGTATCACTTGGTAATGACCCATATGGTCTGAAATTTATAAATTGTGCCAACTGACTAACTTGGTTATCCAAATTTCGGATAGATGTCCCTTGGTTCTTCATCAGACGTCTTGATTAGCCATATACTTCAACATCATCTCCTCAAAATTTGGCTTCATTTTTATCTATGTGCTTGAGGCTACTGGAAATTTGAAGGTGGTGGTGCTTGATTCCCTACCACTTGTGATCCTTTCCAAGAAAGGTTTGGGTTATTTCTCCAACCCGGATTATATGTAGTGGAGAACGGGTTATTCTTCTGGTTTCCGATGAAATTCGCTTCTTCCATGCTCGCCTATACTGTTCAGTTAAGTAATTTGCTATGTATATCTCGCAGTGGCTTAAAGTACCTTGAACTTAATTGACATTCACGATCTCAAACTTCTTAATGAGGGCCTCTAATTGAACTTGAATTGAGGTCAGGGTATCGAGATCATGTACTCCGGATGTTCTTCTTCTACTCATCCTGTCAAAATGTTGATTTAGCATACAGGTTTTCATCATCGTTTCCAAGAACTCTAATCCCTCGACGAAGGATTTCTTTAAGAATGATCCACTGATGCTATATTTAAATCTTTGTAGACAGAAAATGGCATTAGATTAATGCTTGGACCTAAGTCACATGAAGCCTTCCTGAAAAATGTTGAACCAATTGTGCACGGAATTGTAAAACTACCGGGATCCTTTAGTTTTAGTGACAGCTGCATTACTTGACTCGGTTAGCACCACCGTCTCGAAATCGCCTAATCTTCTAATCTTTGAGAGTACTTCCTTCATAAACTTGACGTTCTGGGGAATCTGCTCAACAGCATCTGTAAAAGGAATATTAAAGTGAAGCTTTTGTGCTCTTTGTGGGAAGGGTAGTGCTGGACACTCCATTTTCTTCGTCGTAGTTTCAGTCATCTATATCCTTTGCTTCGAATTAATTGAAGACTTGATAGGCATGACACTCTCCATCGGTTGATTGATTTGAATGTGTCCATCGGGATTTTTTGCTGACTTTATCTCAGATGTGGTCTGATTCATTTCTACACTAATACTTCTTTCCTCAAGATTTCGACCATTCCTCAAAGTGGTGCCTTTGCTTGCTCCACCGGATTCACCCATGTATCACTTGGTAATGACCCATATGGTCTGAAATTTCTAAATTGTGCCAACTGACTAACTTGGTTATCCAAATTTCGGATAGAGGTCCCTTGGTTCTTCATCAGACGTCTTGATTAGCCATATACTTCAACATCATCTCCTCAAAATTTGGCTTCATTTTTATCTATGTGCTTGAGGCTACTGGAAATTTGAAGGTGGTGGTGCTTGATTCCCTACCACTTGTGATCCTTTCCAAGAAAGGTTTGGGTTATTTCTCCAACTCGGATTATATATAGTGGAGAACGGGTTATTCTTCTGGTTTCCGATGAAATTCGCTTCTTCCATGCTCGCCTATACTGCTCAGTTAAGTAATTTGCTATGTATATCTCGCAGTGGCTTAAAGTACCTTGAACTTAATTGACATTCACGATCTCAAACTTCTTAATGAGGGCCTCTAATTGAACTTGAATTGAGGTCAGGGTATCGAGATCATGTACTCCGGATGTTCTTCTTCTACTCATCCTGTCAAAATGTTGATTTAGCATACAGGTTTTCATCATCGTTTCCAAGAACTCTAATCCCTCGACGAAGGATTTCTTTAAGAATGATCCGCTGATGCTATATTTAAATCTTTGTAGACAGAAAATGGCATTAGATTAATGCTTGGACCTAAGTCACATGAAGCCTTCCTGAAAAATGTTGAACCAATTGTGCACGGAATTGTAAAACTACCGGGATCCTTTAGTTTTAGTGACAGCTGCATTACTTGACTCGGTTAGCACCACCGTCTCGAAATCGCCTAATCTTCTAATCTTTGAGAGTACTTCCTTCATAAACTTGACGTTCTGGGGAATCTGCTCAACAGCATCTGTAAAAGGAATATTAAAGTGAAGCTTTTGTGCTCTTTGTGGGAAGGGTAGTGCTGGACGCTCCATTTTCTTCGTCGTAGTTTCAGTCATCTATATCCTTTGCTTCGAATTAATTGAAGCTTGATAGGCATGACACTCTCCATCGGTTGATGATTTAATGTGTCCATCGGGATTTTTTGTGACTTTATCTTAGATGCGGTCTGATTCATTTCTACACTAATACTTCTTTCTCAAGATTTCGACCATTCCTCAAAGTGATCGCCTTTGCTTGCTCCACCGGATTCACCCATGTACCACTTGGTAATGACCCATATGGTCTGAAATTTTATAAATTGTGCCAACTGACTAACTTGGTTATCCAAATTTCGGATAGATGTCGCTTGGTTCTTCATCAGACGTCTTGATTAGCCATATACTTCAACATCATCTCCTCAAAATTTGGCTTCATTTTTATCTATGTGCTTGAGGCTACTGGAAATTTGAAGGTGGTGGTGCTTGATTCCCTACCACTTGTGATCCTTTCCAAGAAAGGTTTGGGTTATTTCTCCAACTCGGATTATATGTAGTGGAGAACGGGTTATTCTTCTGGTTTCCGATGAAATTCGCTTCTTCCATGCTCGCCTATACTGCTCAGTTAAGTAATTTGCTATGTATATCTCGTAGTGGCTTAAAGTACCTTGAACTTAATTGACATTCACGATCTCAAACTTCTTAATGAGGGCCTCTAATTGGACTTGAATTGAGGTCAGGGTGTCGAGATCATGTACTCCGGATGTTCTTCTTCTACTCATCCTGTCAAAATGTTGATTTAGCATACAGGTTTTCATCATCGTTTCCAAGAGCTCTAATCCC
>CM042880.1:36970-298692 GCA_023653495.1 Melastoma candidum
TTTTTTAATTAGTTTACAGGCCAGGTTTTATGGTCCCTTCAAAAGTCTTCGTACTGACTGAATAAAATTGTCTTAAGAATGTGAATAAAATTATTCGGGAAGATCGGATATATCATACATACATACATATATATATATATATATATATATATACATGAAGCATGCGGTATAAGGTCACGGTTTATAACTACCAATTAGTTTGTTTGACATTTTCCGTGTGGTTTCGCATCGACATTCATGAAAGTAACGTGATGATAAGAAATACAAAGGCTTTTGTATGTAAAATACTAAACTAAGAATGGAAAATCTCGAAAAGAAAATTATAAGGAAGACTTGGAGATCAAGATGAAGATAGCTCATTTTGTAGTTGCCATTTAGCTCATTCTTAGGGTTTATCCCATTTTCTTTTCAGCAGTTTTCTATTTCGGAACAAACAACGTAGATGATGTATAAGGCAAGAAGACCAAACTCATCACATGGATAAGCGTCGCGAGTTTCATAATGGAAAAGATAAAAGAAAGACTTGGGGGGATTGAAATGGTCATTGTGATGGTGACGAATGGGCCTATTACCAACATTCCTTAAAGACTCTTTTCTAAATCGCCGGAAACACGGGCGCATCGATATTTGCAGGCTTTACTGAGTGAATGATGATCGGGGAATGCGTTACGATGTGGAATGGTTCTGGTGAAATGACGGTACCTTGAGGTGTTCATTGGTGTTATGTGTATCTAGTGAAGGGAGATATAGATCAATTCCCTCGGAAATAGTAATATATCAAGGCATTTGAGAACAGGCCGCTTCGCGGATATACCAGTTGACGTACATACATACGGTTCTGCTTCACATTCGTCCATTTATAAAACTTTCAAAATTTTCCTTGTCATGTCTTATGAAATACTTGAAAGAGCCCTTTGATATTCATTTTTTTAGCTTATTGGTATGTAAAACCCTTACAAAATATTCATGGTTTCACAACAGCACATTGGTTCTTTTCCATATAAATGTCCCAATAGCTCTTAATTGTTTGGCATTCAACTTAAACACGAGTAATCATTGAGTGGCCAACATGCTCGAGGGAAGATTGCTCTGTGTGTTTGGCGTGTTCCTTGCACTTTGTGCAACCTTAGCGTCTCCTGGGGAAGTACCTCAGCTATCTCTGTCAGAGAGGTTTGGGAAATGGAAAGCTCTCCACGGTCGTGTGTATGCGAATAGTGATGAGGAGGAGAAAAGGTTGTCTATATTCAAGAAATCTCTTGACTTGATCGATTATTTTAACAATAACGGGAGCAACACCTATAAGCTAGGCATCAACCAGTTTGCCGATAGGACTGACGAGGAGATCCGTGAAGCCAATCACGGATTTCAGAAAAATCAAGATCAGGTGCCTTCATCGAGCACGTCGTTTCGGTATGCCAGCACAGATTTAGGTGATGTTCCAGTGAGCCTGAATTGGGTAGATTCAGGAGCCGTGACAGAGGTCAAAAACAAAGAAGACTGCAGTAAGGCTCTTTACCTTATGACCGTTCAACTTGTGATATTAAATTTCTCCATTCCCTTTTTTTTTTTTTTTGTGGAACCTTCTGTTCAGTCGGACAAATTCTTCAATGAATTTGTTGAGGTGTTTTGATGATAAGCAATGACCTTCTGCAAAGCAGAAGTCAACCCTCTACACGACAGAAGCTAATCCTGACAGGAACCTTCTGTAAGGAAATATTTTTGTAATTAATAATTAATTACGAAATTAAGTGGGAATATTCCTTTGGAATTATCCAATATGATCAGGTTAATTATCTGATCGAAATCATTGCCAAAGAAATAAAATAGAATAATATATTTCCATTGGAGGAAATATAATCTTCTATTTATGGTAACATTCTACAAGGTTGTTTCAACCTTCTGTGAATCCATCCGATCACCAAGACCCGTTATCTAGGATGTTTATCCACGTCATCTGTCTAGATACATTCACTTAAGTATCTTGAACAGAATGAATCAAATTAAATCATTAAGGAAGTTAATCTTTGATTATTTCCGTTTGTAGAAGGCTGTCGACAAACCAGAACCTTCTGTAATGCAATATTCGTGGAAACAATCATCAAATTATTATTAATTTGATTTGATACGTTTACCTAAAGAATATATGCCTAGTGTGACATATTTGTAAATTAAATATTGTATTATATTCTAACCTTTTACTTTCCTTGTTCTGCAGAAGGCTGATTCGTCAGATTACCTTCTACACTTAGCGTTTTTGTCTTTGTGTATAAATAGGACATTAGTTCATGCTTTCAGATATACAGAATACCTAGACAGAACTACCACGAATCTTCTTGTATTCTGAGAGCGTAAGTTTCGAGTTTTGTTAGTCACGCACGAGGGACGCTACCTGCAGAAGGCTGCATCGTTGGTGAAGTCTTCTGGGAGAGTGACTCGGGGGCCACGAGGGACTCGGTTGGAAGCTGCAGGAGACGTTGGTGGATAGCACGGCTGGGTGTCGTGTGCCAACGTGCGGTGGGCCGGAGAGAAGGGCAGATACCCCGGGAGCACAGAAGGTGAGGGACTAACCAGCTTCTGTAGTGTAACGTTCTGTGTGTGCAGGTACCTAGGACGGAGGTTGCCGTCTGCTTGCGTGGGGTTTGCCACGTGCTTGCGCAGGGTCTGCTGCGTGCTTGCGTAGGGTATGCTACGTGCTTGTGTGGGGTACGCCACATAGTCGCTATCTCGAGGAGATCGTGCAGGTCGTGTGGAGCCGCCGGAGGGAAAATCCATCCTTGAACAGGGGTTGCTGTTCGCTTGCGTAGGGTCCGCTACGTGCTCGCGTGGGGTACGCCACGAAGTCGTTGTCCTTGAGAGGATTGCGCATTGGTTACTTTGTTAGTCACATCAACGTGTGCATTGAGTTACTATAGTGCAGAACCTTCGGGTCTGTACAACCTACTGTAGTGCAGAACCTTCGGGTCTGTGAATCTACTTCAGTGCAGAACCTTACGGTCTGTACTTATCAAGTCACTTCCTACATAGAACCTTCTGGTCTATAGTGGATTGACATTTACAACACAGAACCTTCTGGTCTGTGCTGTGTAACAAGTTCTACGGTACAGAACCTTCTGGTCTGTGCTCTGCCACTCAGACTTCTACAGTGAAGAACTTTCTGATCAGCTCTATTTGCTATCGATTGTGTAATCTGTATTGAGATACAATTGAGTGGAAACCATCCAAGTTTCTGGGTGAAGAGTGGAGTAGGCGATTTGCCGAACCACTATAAAAGTCTTGCGTACTTCAAACAAATCGCAATCACAATCCAACGTTCTGTTTTACAGAAACCTATCTCTAAGGTTCTGTGGCACAGAAGCTTTCTTCCGCTGCGGGGTTAATCGAAAAGGAGTTAAATATCCTTAATTGGACTTTAACACTAATTCACCCCCCCTCTTAGTGTAACAATTGGTATCAGAGCGGGTTCCAACAGAAGCTTAACCGCTTGTTGTAGATCCACAGAAGCTCGTGCCAGCTACACACTCTACGCTGCAGAAGCCTCTGACTCTGCGATTATCATCTAAACAGATCAAAATTTGTTTCTGTTTGGATTGCTCTGTTCGGTACTCTTGTTCTGACTATCTAGAACTTGATTATCAAAGGAATCAGATTTACTTCCACAGAAGCTTTAAGTTCTGTGAAAAGTTATCCGTCTCTACTCTGTAGAAGCCTACGCTCTATCAGAATTATATTTCAACAGAAGCTTTCACTCTGTTAAAATACAAAAATTGATATAAGAGTTCTGGTCAAACAGAGGCTAATTGTCCTGCTGTGATCTTACAAAGACTCTACCACTTAAATACTCTTTTGCGATTTGCATCTTGGTTCTGTTCTGCAGAAGCCTATTGCTCTGCGAGAATTTGACATCTGCTATCGAAAAAGAAAATTCAGATTTGTCATATTGACACTCGTTCTCTAATTACTAGAGACTTTACGGTCGGTTTGATAACTGACTTCTACCCAACAGAAGCTTTCAGCTTGTTGAGGTTCTACGCAGTAATCGTCAACGTTCTGTTCTATAGAAGTCTGATACTCTATACGAATTGAACTAATGGCTGATAACTACCATATACCAAAACCACATGTTGGGAATCCTCCCATATTTGATGGTAAGAATTTTGCCTATTGGAAAATTCGAATGAGTGCATTCGTCGATGCTATTGACGACGACTTATGGTCCTATACAGAAGATGGTCCACCTTCTA
The DNA here is from genome assembly GCA_023653495.1 of Melastoma candidum. Classification (NCBI taxonomy): domain Eukaryota; kingdom Viridiplantae; phylum Streptophyta; class Magnoliopsida; order Myrtales; family Melastomataceae; genus Melastoma; species Melastoma candidum. Next base: position 41,212 of record CM042880.1, read on the forward strand.
TACCAGAGAACCAACAAAATGATCGAGATGGTTGTCCTACACGGGAATACCTCAAAATCAAACGACTCACTAAGACGGCAAAGTATCTAATGTTTAGTGCTATGTCTGAAAGTGAATTCGTGAAAGTTTCTACTTGCACTTCGGGCAAGGAAATCTGGGATAAGCTTGTCACCATGTATGTTGGGACAGACCAGATTAGAGAAACTAAGATGAACTTTCTAATTCATCAATATGAAAATTTTACTATGAAGGCTGATGAATCTGTAGAACAGATGTTCCAGAGACTCAACCTCCTAGTTGATGCCTTAACACATTTAGGCAAAATCTATACAAATTCTGAGATAGTTCGAAAGGTTCTGCGTACTCTACCCAAATCTTGGGAAGCTAAGAAAACAGCTATAGAGGAAGCTAAAGATCTTTCTACTCTTCGACTAGATCAGTTGATGAGCTCCTTAATATCATATGAGATGGAAAGATCCTCTCAATCTGATACAAAGAGAGCAATAGCTTTCAGAGCATCGGAAGAACCCACAGAAGGTTTTGATGATGAAGCAGAAGCTGACTCGGATGATGAACTCGCAATGATAGCTAAACGTCTTCTGCGGTTCGCCACCAAGAAACGCTTCAATAAAAGAAGCCAAAATCGTGAAAAGCAATTTGATCCAAGATTGGTCACTTGTTTTGAATGTAAAAAGAAAGGACACTATAAGACAGAATGTCCTTTACTTAAAGAGAAGGAAAAACCTTCTACACAATCTAAGTCCAGGAAAGCAATTGCTGCTTGGGCAGATCTTGATGATTCTGATGTTGAGGATGAAGAAGCACTAATGTGTCTCACCGCTCATACAGAAACTCAAAATGAAATGCATACCTGCTTTCAAACAGAAGCTGTTGAAAGTGAATGGTATCTGGATAGCGGATGCTCCAGGCATATGACCGGAGATCCTTCAAAATTTTCACAATTGACTCTACATAATGGAGGGTCTGTGAAATTTGGTGACAATAGCAAAGGCTCTGTCATTGGAAAAGGTACCATTGGAAGTCCTGACTCCATGGTCATAGATGAGGTTCTGTTGGTTACAGAACTCAAACATAATTTGCTGAGCATTAGCCAGCTTTGTGACAAAGGTTATAAAATAACTTTTGATCAAGACAAGTGTTCCGGAATCCTGAACAATGAAGTTCGCTTCATTGGGACTCGTAAGAGGAACATCTATACCTTGACACAGGAGAGCTTCTGTATTACAGAAAACTGCCTTCTGTCCGTTAAAGATGAGAGCCATCTATGGCATAGAAGGTTGGGACATTCCAACTTCAAATTGTTATCCAAGCTTGTGAAAAAGGATTTGGTTAAGGGATTACCCAATATCCGTTTTGAGCATGACAGCTTCTGTGAAGCATGTTCTCTTGGAAAACAAACTAAGTCTTCATTCAAATCTAAGAATGAAGTCTCTACTTCTCAACCTCTTGAACTTCTACATATGGATCTATTTGGACCTACTAGAGTTCAGAGTGTCGGCGGTAGAAGGTACTGTCTAGTTGTGGTCGATGACTACTCTAGATACACGTGGGTTAAATTTCTAACTCACAAAAGCGATGCTTTTGAAACTTTCATTAAGCTAGCTAAGAAATTACAGAATGAAACTGGATCTTCTGTAAAAGCTATAAGAACGGATCATGGTACTGAATTTGAAAACCATGACTTCGCTACTTTCTGTGACGAACAAGGTATCGATCACAATTTTTCTGCTCCTTATACTCCTCAACAGAATGGAGTAGCAGAACGGAAAAATAGAACTCTAATAGACATGGCTAGAACCATGATGTGTGAGAGCTCTGCTCCACAGAACCTATGGGCAGAAGCTGTTAATACAGCCTGCTACATATCAAACAGGGTTCTACTTAGACCCATACTTGAGAAAACTCCCTATCAACTATACAGGGGGAGAAAACCGAACATCTCCTATTTCCACTCCTTTGGAAGTCCATGTTTCATCTTGAGACCTTCTAAGGACAATCTAGGAAAGTTCGAAGCTAAGACTGATGAGGGCATCTTTCTTGGATACTCTCTATCTAGCAAAGCTTACAGAGTTCTAAACAAAAGAACATCTACAATAGAGGAGTCTATTAATGTTAAGATTAATGACTTACCTCAACTTGATAATACAAAAGATGTAATATCACTAGAACCTACAGAAGATGCTGTAGAATCTACACCCTCTGTGAAAGAGGAAGGCGAACCCTCTGTTCATGATTCTCAAAAAGATCCTGAACAAACAATTGATAATTCTGAAGAATCATCTCAGAATGATCATCAAAATGATTTTAGGGCACCTACTCTATATCAGAAACGACATCCTATTGATCAAGTCATTGGTGACATCAATAGTGGTGTACAAACAAGACGTTCGGTTATTAATAGTGATGTACAGACAAGACATCCTATTAACCAAGTCATAGAAGACGTCAATAGATGTTTTCTTCAATACGGTTCTCCTGATTAGAATCCGTCAATACAGAAAGTTAAGTAAGAACTTCAAAAACTTACTATTGAAGGTACACTTTCGTACACTTCATCATAGAAGGTAGAATCATCTACACTCTGCCATATAGAAGGTACATTTATTTGTGCACTTCATTACAGAAGGTATAATCTTCTGTTTCTACTCTACAGTAGGTACATGCTTGTACTCTTCACTATAGAAGGGAGAATTTTTAGCCTTCTATACAATAGAAGCTTGAATTTCACCATCTATCTTATAGAAGGTATAACGATATACCTTAAATCTAACTTTGGTAATTTCCAATTAATTGGAAGTTTACGTCCGGTGATATCAATTATCATCCACTAAAATATTTAGATATAATCAGAATCAAATAAAATATTTGTTCTGATCAATATCTTGTCTATTAGGAAATTAATAATCCTAATAAATTATACTTGGATGCAATTATCCATTATATCTCGCTCCTCTATGCAATATAGAAACTATACTAGAGAAGGTACTTCCTTCTACACTACAGAAGGTATAACAAGTGTATACCTTAATAAACTCAACTCGAATTGAAAATTTCCAAAAATAAAATTGGAAGTTTAAAGCAGAAGATATATTGTGAAAATATATCTGCAAAATGATTCGAGCAAAAATTAGCTTTCCAGAATCGAAAGCATCTACAGAAGGAATCCTTCTGACAAGCAGAAGCCACCCAAAGTGCGGACCTTCTGCAGTTCGTTAAACAAAATCTTGGAGATCAAAGCCAATTACGTGTAAATATCTCCAAAGAGATATTGTTTCTGAATATCTTAGGTGGAACAAGATTTTCCATCCTAAAGAAATCATTCATGAAATATTTATAAAGGAAGAAAATATTTTCTTTCCAATACATTGAATTTTAGGAAATAAAAAATATCTTTCCTAATTTCACTAAGAAGCTTTACTTACTTAAACTCAATCGGAGGTCTCTGTTTCGTCTTCACCAGAAGAAAACACGAAACCCTAGCATTCCATTCTCCGATTCTCTCAACATCAATGGCGCCCAAGACGAAATTTCTCCGGAAAAAGTCTCTTGCTGCCGCCACACCCTCTTCATCGGAGAAACCTCCATCTCCCCTGAAGGAAACACCTGCTGCCATCGTTGCTGAGCATTCAGCCGATGAGGACACCATCTCCGAGGATCTAGGGCTTCCTACAGTCCAGCTCCAAGAGGATTTGGAAGACACGGATGCAATTCCACCCACTGCGACAGAGGAACCTCCTGTCGTCCAGCCCTCTGTTGAGGAAACCCCTGCTGTTGGAGACGATGATTCGCCCAACGATGATGATGTCGAGAATGCTGTTTCTGACAAGGAAAAGCAACCCTCTACCGATGATGAGGCTGATGATGAGATTCTTGAGGTTGAGCCCATCTCTCAAGTATTCTCCATGCCGGATCGCAAGCAGAAGGGCAAAGCCTCTGCATCTCAGGCGTCTCTTATACAGACGACTTCTCCAAAGGCCAAACTTCTCCATGACGCTATGAAGCCAGGAGCTATTGCTTCTCGCACTCGGCAGAAAAGGAAAGTTCCTGAGACCGTGAGCTCATCAATGACAAAGATCGACGTGAAGAAACCTAAGTCACCGGCAAAGGTCTCTCCCACGGACGTTTCTACCATCGAGGTCATCAAAGGCTTCACTCCTTCGGTAACATCTCTTGTCTCACAAAAGGAGATTGATGATGTTCTTGCTGACACTAGGCTGCCTAGTTATGATGCTATGGGTAGGCAGATTGCTACCTTCAAGCGTATTGATTTCAATTGGTTTGCCGCTAATGATCTCGATATAGCTCCTCTCTTTGAGAAACTTGGATTGAAATCCTTCTGCGAAACGTATGCTGAGTTGCCCGTAGTGAAATTGAGAGAATTCTACGCCAACATCACGTTTCATGAGGATGGTCCACTTGTGAAGTTCATCAAGACGGTTGTGGACGGGATCACTCTTGTCTTCTCCGCTCACGATGTAAACCAAATGTTTGGATGTGAGGAGCACGACCCACTGTCTGAGCTTGGCCGGACTGCTTCTTACAGCATCATCCTTGGAAAGAAGGCACAAGTGCCGAGGTATCTTGAGTCCACGAGGCTGGACATCAAATGCAGAATTCTACACAGGGCTGTGCTATTCTGCCTTCTACCGCGTAGTGGGAGCATTGACACCATTACTCCAAATGATGCGTTGGTCATGGCGCACATTCTGAAAGGGATCCCCTTCAACCTTGGACTTCTAGTTTTTCAGCACATGAAAAGGTGCTGCAACACCACCGGGAAAGCTCTCCCGTATGGCCAGGTAATTGCCGGCCTCTTGAAACTTGCTGGAATTTCTTCTAACGCATCTGCTATGCAAGAGAAATGGAAGGTTGGAACCTTCGGGAACCAAATCATCACCAGCATGCACTATGTGAAGTCGGGTTCGACTTGGACTCTCAAAGGGAAGTCTACAGAATCATCCCCTGCTGCTGAGGAGAAACCTCCAGCCCCCAGAGCTGTGAAGAAGGTTGCTACTGCAACACCTTCTACTGCTTCAGCCTCTGCTGCACAGAAAGCAGCTGGACTATCTGAGGACGTCTTACTTCCCTCGGATCTCCGCTCACTCCTCAATGATCTCAAGCAGCAAGCTGTGGAGAATGGGGAAGATATTCGCGTGCTCCAGCGTATGGTGCTAGACCTTACTCGCACAGTGGAACGCCAGGACAAGCTTCTGCGCGATAACCTTGCTGATGCACCTTCTGTGGATGAAGCATGATGCACTTCTTTTGTTGCTTTGCTTTATCAGTACCTTTGGCCAAAAACTGATTCTCTTGGCCTCATGGTTTGATGTAATAAGTGCCATTTATGGACACACTTTCGCATTTGAGTTTGAATAATTCATCTGCAGCTTATGCTTCTTCGTTATAACGTTCTGTTCTCCTTATTTCTTTTTGATGTGACAAAAAGGGGGAGAAATTATGTTGAGGAGGAGTACATAGAACTAAGTACTTTGTGTACTTCGCTCTGTATTAAGGTTGTAGAAAAATCATGGATTTTCTATAACTATGGGTGTAGAAGGCTATGGGTATCAAAGCTCATATTCATCCTTCTACTGGGAAGGCGAATAGTGATCTTGTATAGTCACCTTTGCTGGGAGTGCAAAAGTGAAAACTCATCATTTTTGTCGGGCTAAATACAGAAGCTTCATGCTCTGTACATTATAGAAGCTTTGTGCTCTATGAATAGCTTTTTCTATAACAGAAGCTTCTATGCTCTGTTCGACAGAAACCACATGGTTCTGTGAAATGCAAGACTCGTACTCGCACCTATTTAGGGGGAGTCAGGGGGAGTTACTTGCAAAAATATTTCCCTCAACGATGAATGTTTTGTCATCATCAAAAAGGGGGAGATTGTTGAGGTGTTTTGATGATAAGCAATGACCTTCTGCAAAGCAGAAGTCAACCCTCTACACGACAGAAGCTAATCCTGACAGGAACCTTCTGTAAGGAAATATTTTTGTAATTAATAATTAATTACGAAATTAAGTGGGAATATTCCTTTGGAATTATCCAATATGATCAGGTTAATTATCTGATCGAAATCATTGCCAAAGAAATAAAATAGAATAATATATTTCCATTGGAGGAAATATAATCTTCTATTTATGGTAACATTCTACAAGGTTGTTTCAACCTTCTGTGAATCCATCCGATCACCAAGACCCGTTATCTAGGATGTTTATCCACGTCATCTGTCTAGATACATTCACTTAAGTATCTTGAACAGAATGAATCAAATTAAATCATTAAGGAAGTTAATCTTTGATTATTTCCGTTTGTAGAAGGCTGTCGACAAACCAGAACCTTCTGTAATGCAATATTCGTGGAAACAATCATCAAATTATTATTAATTTGATTTGATACGTTTACCTAAAGAATATATGCCTAGTGTGACATATTTGTAAATTAAATATTGTATTATATTCTAACCTTTTACTTTCCTTGTTCTGCAGAAGGCTGATTCGTCAGATTACCTTCTACACTTAGCGTTTTTGTCTTTGTGTATAAATAGGACATTAGTTCATGCTTTCAGATATACAGAATACCTAGACAGAACTACCACGAATCTTCTTGTATTCTGAGAGCGTAAGTTTCGAGTTTTGTTAGTCACGCACGAGGGACGCTACCTGCAGAAGGCTGCATCGTTGGTGAAGTCTTCTGGGAGAGTGACTCGGGGGCCACGAGGGACTCGGTTGGAAGCTGCAGGAGACGTTGGTGGATAGCACGGCTGGGTGTCGTGTGCCAACGTGCGGTGGGCCGGAGAGAAGGGCAGATACCCCGGGAGCACAGAAGGTGAGGGACTAACCAGCTTCTGTAGTGTAACGTTCTGTGTGTGCAGGTACCTAGGACGGAGGTTGCCGTCTGCTTGCGTGGGGTTTGCCACGTGCTTGCGCAGGGTCTGCTGCGTGCTTGCGTAGGGTATGCTACGTGCTTGTGTGGGGTACGCCACATAGTCGCTATCTCGAGGAGATCGTGCAGGTCGTGTGGAGCCGCCGGAGGGAAAATCCATCCTTGAACAGGGGTTGCTGTTCGCTTGCGTAGGGTCCGCTACGTGCTCGCGTGGGGTACGCCACGAAGTCGTTGTCCTTGAGAGGATTGCGCATTGGTTACTTTGTTAGTCACATCAACGTGTGCATTGAGTTACTATAGTGCAGAACCTTCGGGTCTGTACAACCTACTGTAGTGCAGAACCTTCGGGTCTGTGAATCTACTTCAGTGCAGAACCTTACGGTCTGTACTTATCAAGTCACTTCCTACATAGAACCTTCTGGTCTATAGTGGATTGACATTTACAACACAGAACCTTCTGGTCTGTGATCTTTCACTCAGAGTTCTACGGTACAGAACCTTCTGGTCTGTGCTGTGTAACAAGTTCTACGGTACAGAACCTTCTGGTCTGTGCTCTGCCACTCAGACTTCTACAGTGAAGAACTTTCTGATCAGCTCTATTTGCTATCGATTGTGTAATCTGTATTGAGATACAATTGAGTGGAAACCATCCAAGTTTCTGGGTGAAGAGTGGAGTAGGCGATTTGCCGAACCACTATAAAAGTCTTGCGTACTTCAAACAAATCGCAATCACAATCCAACGTTCTGTTTTACAGAAACCTATCTCTAAGGTTCTGTGGCACAGAAGCTTTCTTCCGCTGCGGGGTTAATCGAAAAGGAGTTAAATATCCTTAATTGGACTTTAACACTAATTCACCCCCCTCTTAGTGTAACAGAATTAGATTGCTGCTGGGCGTTTTCTGCCGTCGGGGCTATGGAAGGTATTGTCGAGATAGGAACAGGGAAATTGATCAGCTTGTCGGAACAAGAGTTGGTTGATTGCATGGACGTTGGTCAAGGCTGCAATCCTAACAGGATGGAAAACGCTTTCAAGTTCATTGTAACGAATAACGGCCTCGACACGGAGCTCGACTACCCTTATCAAGGAGTAGAGGGAACCTGTAACACCAATGCTGTATCCGTGGCTACAATCACGAGTTATGAATCCGTCCCAGCAGACGATGAGAATGCTCTTCTCCAGGCCGTTGTTAACCAACCGATTTCTGTCGGGATTGATGCCAGGGACAGTGCATTCATGCATTACAGTAGTGGCGTTTTCAGTGGACCTTGCGGTACTGATTTGAACCATGCAGTTACACTAGTCGGTTATGGTACAGCTGATGATGGGACCGATTACTGGCTGATAAAGAACTCATGGGGGACACTATGGGGAGAAGAGGGATATATGAGGATCCAAAGAGGTGTGGAAGCTGCCGAGGGGCTCTGCGGCATCGCCATGTACGCAGTTTATCCTGTTCTCAAATAAACAAAATCCATGCGCAGACGATCGATCGTATGTACATGTTTCCGTTGGTGTGATCAATATGGCAAGTCGAGCTTGCAATGTATCGTTTGTTGTGATATGCGATCAGTTTCCGGTCAGTTGTACTTTTAGAATAACACATGGTGTTTTTGGATAGTAAACTGAGGTTTCCAGTTCTGCATCATGAACGATATTCGTTATAATATCTCACACTTAGGTCGCTCCGTTTTACTTTATTATACGAAATTATGCGACAAAAAACTTATATTTGGAATTCATAATTTAATGACACTACTGATTGTGGCGATTGTTAAAGATAAGGTTAGTATAAATTACAAATTTGCTACAATCGTAATTCAATAATGTTGTTGTGATTTTCCAGGCAACTCATATCAATAACAATATTTCTTAGTGTAAGTAATTTTGAATATATAAAAGGATTAATTGGTGTAGTGTTATATATGCCTTCGATAGATATCAGGGATCTTCTTGAATACTTATTTTTGTGCTAACATTCGAATTATTTCGTGATACTAATTGGGTCAAGTCACATTAGGTTGTAAATTATTTATTAAACAATTTCCTTAAAGATTCATAAGTTCTATCCTTCATTTTGAAGAATATGAAACCAATCATAGATATGATTCACTAAATTTGAATTTTTGGTTCGGAGATAAAAACTAAACTTCATCGATTTTGTCAAACGATATTTATATCAAGGTTGTGTATCTTTTTATGATATGTCAATCTCTTATGCTAAGAAAAGTAAAGAACATATATTGTTGGTGTGATTTTGATGATATAGTCATATAGAAGTTTGAAGTTCGAAGTTCAGAAGCTTCAAAGACATAATAGAAGCTGTAACCAAAATATTTTAGGATTAGGTAATTATTTATTTAATTACAAAATTAAAAAAGAATATTCCCTGAGAATCATCTTTATTGAAGAGAAATTTAATATGATCGAAATTAAGTATTTGTTATCAAATAAATAAAATAGAATTTATATTTTCTAACTAATGAAATTAATTATTTGTTTTCTTTTATGTAGATAACCTATTCTTGTTAATTTTATTTTTTAACATTTAGTTTTTGAACCTCTTCTATAAATAGGTGCATTCTGCCATTGTAAAAAGAGTGAAAGAAAGCGTAAGAGATAGAAGACCATACCATTGGAAATAGAGTACACAGTACCAAAGTGACAACTAAATGTTTGTTTGTGGGGTTTGAAATGATTTTCATGTTATACTAACTAATGCTACAAGTGGATAAGGCGGTTGGGGTCTAATTTCAGCGGATGCACAACAGTTAAAGAAGACGGTTCCGCTCAATTTACATGTGTGTTTTTCAGTTATCGTCTTAAATTTAGTATAAATAACATTAGTTAATATCAGAATAAGACAACGACAATCATTTCCTGAACTCCTTTTTGTATCGTGTACCGTGTTTTTCAATGGAAGCACGCGCGTTCTTCCTTTTCATTGCTCGTGTGACCACAATTGATAGCTGCTCTTGGTTGTCCATTCACGTATGTGTTGGTGTGACTTTATATGATGGAAGTAGTCATCAAAGGATAAATTTTACTTTCAATGGACAATTAGGTTAATGATAATACCTGTCGTTTGGTGTTGTCGGCAAAGGAAAGCCCCACAATAATAAATCCATTGACAATTTCGCCAGTCTATCAAGTGGTGGCTGAGAAGATTCCCAAAGAAGATGACGAAAAAGAAAGGGGGAAAGAAATCAAAACAAAATGTTGTTTCCCCATTTCAGACAAAAACCCAATAATTCGTCTTCCCCCTCTCCCACAAATTGGAAGATAAAACAACAAGATGAAGAAACACAAATATTGAGTAGATTGTGCATAGAGACATGACACCTGTGTCATTTCTATCAATTGAACGTGACATCTTTAAATGAGAAAATAACGTCAGACTTTGGAGAGGAATGTACAAAACTAACCGTTACTTATAAAATAAAAATTATGAAATAAGCTTGCGAGTTTTAAAGTGAAGTCACTAACTAGCAACTTTAAAGTGAAGTAGTGTCTTATGGTGTTTCCATAGAGTCGCCGCTTGAAAAAGCGACTTTCTTCGTCAAACAAATCGTTACTTATTTTAAGTAGCGACTTTTCGGTAATAATCAGTTATTTCTAAAATCACGATCAAGAAACTATTATAAATAACTAACTACATTTTTAATATTTTTATATATAATTTATCCAACTACCGTACTTTTTTCTCTCCGCTGCATTTAATTTTCTAAAATTTCCAATCGCTTTACAAAAAGCTTACTGTCAAATTTTTTGCACAAGAAAAAGGACGTGGCAATGGCAACCTCTTTGGAATAGTGAGTGACTTTTGGAAACCTAAATAACTTTGTAATAGTTATCTTCATCCTCGAGTAATAATTTCTGCGAGATTCTTGGGTCTTTCAATGGCAGCTTCCAAAAGTTTTGTCATAACCCAATTTTTTCTACAAAAATCACAAAAAAAAGTTGAAAATCACAAAAAAAAATACTAAAAAATTGAAAATCATCGAAAATCAATAAAAATCATCAAAAATCTTTTAAAATCAATAAAAATCATCTAAAATCACAAAAATCCACAAAATCAAGAAAAATCATAAAAAAGATTCGATAAAAATAATAAATAGCTAGACCAGACACTTAGAGACGGAGACACGGAGAGAAGAAAAGAACGCTTGCGAGATACACACCGAGAGATTTCAAGAACAATCGTTTTCGAAAAAAAATCATAAGACGTCTTCGACACCTGAAGCTCTGAGGAAATCGAAGACAGATTTCGGAGACGGCATCCCTCTTTGTTCTTGGGCGTCACCGCAACCTCAATAAAATCGAGTAATTTCGCTTCACGTTATTTCGTATTGTTATATCAACAATTGTTCGTTGTCTCTTTCTTTCGTTGTTTTGTTGGCAGTGACAGCGTATCCAACCGATTCCTGGTGCCCTCAACGACCGAAGCCGCACCTTCCAACGAAAGATGGATTTGAGGAACACGGTTTCAAGCCACCCATGCTGGTCCTTCGGTCGATCGAATATGCTGACACCATTCACTTAAGAAATCCAGGCCTATCCAACGATGCTTAACGACACAGACTGCAACAATCATGTCGTACCAGCCCTACGGTAGCGACGCCAAGCTCCATTCCTACATCACACTTGAATCCCTCGAGTCCATCGTCAATCCTGTCAAGTCGACCCTCACCAACAATCCAGCCCCCCAGCGGCTGCCCCGACGTTCCTGGCTCTCTCAGCATGGTTAGGTTATCTTGCACCAGCAATAGGATGCTTCACACTAGAAACCAGCTATGGCGGCTGAGGAATCTTCTCCAACATCAAACGTCCACCTGGACGAACCCGTCAGTCCCAAAGCCATAGTCGCATCTCCTCGCCTCTACCTTCCCGACGAATCCAACCGGCCGTCAAGCGTCGTTTCCCCTGGCTCAAGCCCTCAACCTTCCGACATTTCAAATAAGGATCTCCCCCAGAACTCCTCAAACCCACCGGCGGATCAAGGTAGACTTCAACCCGACCAAGGTCACGAAGGAGAAAACATTTTGGGCAGTCCCATCGCCAAAAATCTGGAAGCCCCCGTGGAATTCTTATTCCCGCCGAGATTAGGGCAAGTAGAGGAGCCGGACAAGGAGGGATCGGCGTCCATCAATAGCACAGCTAAGAAATCGGAGATATCATTGGAAGAGTAATCGACGGCCATCCTCCTAGCTTCAAACCTACCAAAACCAGAGAAGCGAGCAACCCATCTTCGCCAACGGCGGCTCCCCCAAGCAAGAGCAACGGCTAGAAGCAGCTCCTCACCACGGCCGACCCCTGATTCTAGCCCCCATCTTCAGCGGACTCCGACTCCGAGTCCCGTTGTCCAGATCCGGCCACGACGGCCAAAATCCAACTCTCAGCCGCCGGCCTCTCTTCCCGGCATCTCCGATTTGGAGCCTCAAACCCCAGCGTATTCCTGCTCCTCGCACTACGTCAGTCGCCTGGTTCCCTGTGCTCGAGGCCTGCCTCTGACCCCTGACCCCCAAAGGTAATGTTTTAACGTTTGTTCGTTTGTCCTTTTTTCTTTTAGTTGCATTGCATGCGTGCCTCAGATCAAGATTTTATTTTATTGAACAACCTATTTGACACATTAATCTCATTCCATTTTGTCCAATTATGCTTTTATTTTAGATTTTAACTTAATTTTTATCACATGACATTTATCACCCGTGGATGTTCATGGTATGTTTTTCTTTTTTACAATATTTTAAAATTCATTTTCTTAAAAATGTTTTTCCGACTTATTTCCATGCGGCGACTTTAATCGTTTCCTGTTGAGATTCATATTAGTTGTAATTGTCTGCATGGGGATTTACTGCAAATTATCTTTCGTCAAAATAACTCCTACAATATTATAATTAATCCCGTTTCAAAGCAATTCTCGAACATTTTACTTCGTTTATTCGATATTTATGCAGGTATCTCGGGGCGTGCCTTGCAGACAACCAAGGCACGCATCCCATCCAACTCATCCAAGATAACGAAGTATTCGAGGGTTTATTTTGGATTCTCGAAGATCAAGACCCTCTGAAGACGGCTTCGCACTCACCAACGTTACGGCATCAGCGGCTCGCCAGGTTCACCGTAAACCTATTCTAAAAACGGCACCGTGAGGTATAAACGCTAAACGGGAGCGTTCTATGAAAAGCGAACAATGGTACAACACCCGGTTCTCCCTTGAACTTACTTTGGCTTAGAAACTGTTAAGGGCATTAATCAATCTATGATTGTCTACATTTTTGCCCAAAATTCAACTTTCAAGAAATATTTTATAAAAACTGACTCACGTAGACATTTTAAGCATTATTGAGCTCGAGATCATTTTTTTTACATCAAACAATTTCTTTTTTTCTAAAACCGAGCTAAATAAAATTGGACATTGGCAACACACAATAAAAGCCTCCTTTTTCTTTTGATACATGCGATTTAGTAATCCCTAATTCCCGAACCATAACGAATCTCTACAGTTTTTCTAACTTGAACTTAAAATAAGTTAGTGGCGACTCCTTCACATTTTCAAAAATTCGAAGCCTTATCGTCAAGGGAGGATATCCATTTTAGATGGAACCGGAAACGGGATCACCCGCGACAGATTTGGCGACTCCGCTGGGGACACTTGGGTAATTTTCTAGAGGATTAGGGTCGAAAAATCGATTTCAAAATTGGGGGCAGCCTAGCTTTGTGTGGAGTTTGTTTGCGATTTATTTTTTCCGATTGTCTCTGCTAGCCTTATAAACTGTTATGACTCTAACAATATATTTCTGTGCTTGCATTGTTTGATGTCACATGATCGATATTTTTCAATACTTGATTTTTCCTGTTACATGAGCCTTCATCCCGGGCGCCATAGGATTAGTTCGGGTATACCATATGCCGACGGGTATTGGCCGTTTGCCTCTACCTTTAGGTGGGTACCCACCTGTTTACCGCCGGACGAATATCCGAGTCCTTTCATTTAAAATGGACCCAGACTCGGATTTCTCCGTTTACGGTTACTGAACGGGTCCAAGCCACATCCGTGACGGTAGATAGAATCATTTGATGGGTTACCCTCTGCATGATTTCATAACTCGTGTTTTTTATCTTACTCTAACCCCTTCTTTTCTATGTGTTGTTTAATTTAGCTCGGTTCGGTGAAGGAGGTTGTTCTTTTCTCTTGCTAAATTTATTCATATGCATTGTGCGCTTGCATCCATTTTAACAATTTGCATATATTATTATGTGTGCATCTTAAGCACATTCTTGACAAGTCTTTCGGATCTATTTCTCTAAATTCAGGATGCCTATAATAAACTTGACATATAATTTCTCATCCGGCCACGCGCTAAAAGATTGGTTCAAACCTTTATACCCGTCTAAGCAAGATTTTGTTCGGACAAAGCTAGGAAGCCTTGTTGACCTCATTGATATTGAACTGGATTTAGGATTTCTACGTAACTTACTAGAAAAATGGGATGCGAACACTTTTTCGTTCAAGTTCGGAGACTTTGAGTTATCACCAATATAATAGGAATATATCCGGCTTGCGCGACATCTCCCCTCTTCTTCCTCACGTCGGATGGATCCACGTCATAAAACACCGGTAGGATAGTCAGCGGAGGCTGTGTATTCGACTTCTCACGATCGTGAATCTTTACCTGCTCGTTCAAGCACCAGCTCGATGAAGCGTAATTCCTGGAGAAAACTACCACGCAAAACCTGGACTGCTCGATTGCACTAGAGAGCCTATCCGAGATGAGCCCTCCTCTTTCGAGGGACTCTTCGTCCCAAAAGGTGATAATCCTTCTCTGTATCAAGGCAGAGTACAGATGATCCGTGAAGTTGAGTTGGGTATCCTCCCCTCTAAAGCCCAAGAACAGATCATATCCTCTGCGACCCGAACTCCTGATTCCCCCTCCGTCGAAAACCGCCGACGTCCAAGCGCTCATCCTCCGGGGACACACAACAAACACGACCCCCTCCGCAAATCCCCAGGAAAAGGGAGACAGCAGGGGACAGGAAGGCCAGGAACAGAGTTAGGGACGAAGTGGCTGGGTTGGCATACCATTAGCTCCTTATTATCTATCAAACTTCGCATCTCCAAGCTAATCTTTTCAATAAATAGATCCTTATTTACAATGTCATCATCGATGTCCTTGAAGATGCGGCCGTATCTGGAATTCATTTCCTCTATGTACCGCTTTAGGATAGACAAGTTCAAATCAACTGATTGCACCTTCTGCATCAGTATCGTCAAGACTAAGTCGCCCGGCATCCTACCAACTTGCTGACGGCCTTCTTCGACGGGCTGTGCCAGAGTCTTAAGAGGTGGAAACTTCCTATCGAAAAACTCTGTGGTGTCTGACTCCACAGTGCCGCCCAAGTCTTTATCGAGATGGCCATCGTCAACCAGTTCATGATGGGATGATTCTACCTTTTGAATCCGAGCCTCCCCCAGGTTTTGAAAGGATTCTCCGGAACAATAATCAAATCCTCGAGCATTTTCTCCACGGCATCAACTCCGTACACTTCGAATATGCTCAGTGTACAGTCAAATTCAGTCCCATAATGGCTTAGAAGTTCCACTTTCAGGTATCTAACCCATTTTGGCTCCGGCAGAGAAAACATTTGCACCTGCTTAGCATTTTGATGCAGTGAAATTTCCAAGTGTGACCCATAAGTCAGCAGGATAGACCAAACTTCCAAGCAGCTCGAATTCCTTCGGATTAGAAGAGTAATGCTCCAGATTTGCAATTGCTAGGGTATCGACCAAGGTTTCCTCGAAAAGTTCTACTATCACAAATTTCTTTTTGGCAGAGCATGGGTTTCGCAGCCGAAGCGTAATTGTGTTCCTCTCCCCCCGGTTCCACCCGGGGAACTACACTTTCAGCATGAATTTTCCCTGATTTACTTCAAGAATTATAAGTCTTGCTTTTGAACTCGTCCAAGGCTGGTGGCACAGCACGAGCACGAGCCAGATGATTGATCTTTACATTATTTTCTTCCATAGTTACTTTTTTATCAAACTGTTCCTCCAAGGAAGGATCCTCATCATGCAAAAGATCGTTCGCGCTAATGTTTCCCTCTGATTGTTGACACACAAAAGCTTCACTCGTAGTTTCAGAAGCCTTCCCTGCCTCAGTTTGTTCTCGAGTTTTTAGGAGGCGATTCAGATTCATCTGGGGTGAAGAAAATGACAAGATTCATCCCGTTAGAAGCCAGTAAAACTTATGATGTAGGGCATATGCTTTGCATATTCAAAACATACAAACTTCAACCTTCTTTGGTATCAAATCTTCAAGAAATGCATGCTTTAGATACCATTAAACAATAAGATCGGACTCTTTTGTTTCATAATCCGAAAAGGTTATACTTCTGATGACATCTTTCCAGCGACAAGAAACAGAAAAATTTACAGCTACTGCATGCAAATTAATCGTCTGATGAAAAGGCTCGACCAACCAGAAAATAGCAAAAGTGGAGCTTACATCTGTGTCCATCGCTGTGGCTAATCCATAGACTGAGAAGGAAGACGAGACCCCACAGGACAAAAAACTAAGGACAGAGAAACCTTGCAGAGCCGATTTCGAAAGCTTCTCGTCTGGTCTAAAGCTCTTCTCTGCTGAGGAGGTCTGCGCGACCGGTGCATCTAGCATCAATGCTGTCTTCTTCCAGCCCCTAGAATCATAAGTCTCCTGCATCAAAAGGAACCGCTTTCCTTCACTACAAAGCGTAAACAGGCATAAGGCAAGAACAATCTCATCGATAAAGATTCCCAGATCCATCACGAGTTACAAAGACGGAAGCCGAGGCGTAAATTACCCCCGGACCACATGTAATCAAGAATTCTGTCCAAAAAAAATTCCCAGGAATGACTTGTAGCAAAATCCCGGAGCCAAAGAAAGAGCAAATTAACACGAAGGGAAGACAAGACAAGACAAGCAAACCAGAAAACAAGCTATTCATCAACGTCAATCCAAGCTTACGTCTGAACCAAATTTTATACCTTCAAAATCAACATCAAGCCCTTTCTTGTGATGGGAACTAACAACCTTAATCTAATCCAATCCCAAAAAATAACTAATCAACACAAACTCGCTGGTACGATCACAATCTCCCCATCAAATAAAAAATAATAATAATAATTCTTCCCAACCGCACCACCAGAAACACAATTCTCCCTCCTGCGCATGTGTGGACATTAGATGTTAACAATATGTGCGACTCTAAGGCCACATAAGATTATAAACTTCCTCGAGCCCCGACGAATGTGACCTTTGGCATTATAGTTCTTAGCCTTCCGATGACTTCATGAAGTTTCATTCACTATTTACACCATTAAAATAAAAGGAGATGGCACTAACTTGAGAGCTCTTTCATTAAACTCAAACTCATCCTTTTTAGAGGCGGTTGAAATTCATGATGTCATACTTAAGTCGAAAATAGTTAGTTTCCTCAATTGAGTCATAATATACCTGTAGCTCCTTCACACATCCAGAGTGTAGACGACTGATAGTTTCATTTAAAACTTGCCGGAAATCCCTTGGTCCGAAAGGCATGTCAAGCATGGTTGCTCATTCGTATGTTGCATACCACGTAGTTTGCATCATCATTTATTTATTTTCACTAATACAATTTTTAATCGCCAGGTACCAAAATTAATCTCCCAAGGACACGTCCGTTCGAGTCACGAAGCCGGACGGTACACATGGCTAGCTCAGAACTCTCTCTGACGGACACAACACTGCCCAGTATGGGAATCTCTACAGATTCCAATCTCCCTCTCATCAGACATTCGATGATCGATGACCCCCAGTTGAGATCAATTGCCGGTTTGAACAATTCATCAAGCATTAGGTGTCAGGAACACATTCCAAATACACGTTTGGAGGCAAGAGTGGATACTCTCTGCGAAAACATGGCCCGATTACAGAGCATGCTGAGTTACATAATCCACAATCAGCAGGGAGGACGCTTCAGGAGGAGATGAAGATCCATATGAAGAACAACATGATGATTCGATGCATGACCAGAAGTTGCTTAATGATTATTACGGCTTTGAACAAGAACTCAAACGTTGGAGAACCCAAAAAAGCAACAATCCGCTGCACGTCAGATGCATGTCAAGAGCTCTCCACAAAAGTCACTGCACCAGATGCATGTCAAGAGCTTTCCACAAAAGTCGCTGTACATCAGATGCATGTCAAGAGCTTTCCACAAAAGTCACTGCACATCAGATGCATGTCAAAAGCTTTCCACAAAGTCACGTCGATAGGATTATTTCGAATGTCAAGGATTCTCGAGGAAAGTTCTTCCGCAACTACGACATTCCATATGTTTTAAAGAAAATACGCACAAGAGGCGCTCTCATCCTAACAAAGATGTTCCATTCCAACCGGATCGACGAACTAGAAAAATCAACCTAGAAGACTCAACCTATGGGGCTCGCAACCCATGTTGAATAAACGGTGAACGCAAGTATCGTTCTTCTAATCATAATAAAATCAAAAACTAATCAATGTTATCTTTCTTCGCAGATACTTTAACTGGGGCAACGATCAATCGCCTCGGGTAACCAGTAAAGGAAGTATCGTTCCAGCTCATATATTACAAAATCAAAAACTAATCAATGTTATCTTTCTTCGCAGATACTTTAACTGGGGCAACGATCAATCGCCTCGAGTAACCGAGGCTTATACTGGGGCAACGAGCACGCGTTGTCAGGGAATCGGTAAAGAAAAGTATCGTTCCAATTTTAAAATTTCTCACATTGAACTTGATTGTACATCCTCTCTTTTCCTATAGGGCATCAAGTCAAGGCGAACATCATAGGTAAAATTCTCATTTCATAAAACATGTGTTATGTTCATTTGTCATGCATTCTCACTAAACGATTTTATTCAAAAAAATTTGAAACACTTTCCCTAGCGGAACACTTGTGTGCTAGAGATAGAAAGGCAAGCCTATCCCCAAACACATACCCTTTTCGAGAGTTGAGTGCAAACACTTGTGAGAAATCCAGACATGATAGCATCGGAGTGGGAAGGAAATCCCTTTGACGGAAAATGCTCTAGCTAGGATGACATCGAGCACTCTTTCTTATCCCCAAACACTTTACCATTGCTAGCCATTCCTAGCCAAAGTGGAGACTTTTCGAAACACAATTCCCCTTTAAAGTCAAAGAGTCGCCTCACATCGAGGTAAAAGGAGTTCTGTAGTCTAGATTTCCGAATAGGACTCAGATGGAGATGCGTTACTTCCTCAAGTTTGAGTGTGAAGTACGTCTCTATGGATCTTGCAAGTCGGCACAATACTGTACCATCTTTCAATCATTCGAATGCACCTAAACAATTCCAGAGAACCGAGCCCGTTGAATATTTCAAAAAAAAAAAATGAATGAAAATAAAAATGAGACAGGGGCAAACAAGCAAAAAAAAGAAAAGAGAGCCCTTTCATGTCATTCAAAGAAAAAGCAAATTTTGACACAAGGGCCAAAAGACGGTCACAAAAGCAAAGTGTCAGAAAGAAAAAAGGGACAAAAGTTTTAGAACCCTGATCCCGATTTGTCAATCTAGGCAAAACGCTTTAAATTTAAAAGCCATGTTTCCCGTGGGAAAAAATAGAGAAAATTATTCCTCTACGACATTTCCCCACAAATTCACACTCTCATATGCCATCATGCCCATACCCTTGAGTATTGTGTCGGTGAGCAAGTCCACCATTGAGAAAACCACGCTTAAAGGTGACGTCCTTAGATTTTGAGTCTTATTTGATGAGATTCTTTGACTTGCTTTCTTTCTTAAAGATCAAGCCTTCTATAAATATGGTCTTACACCAAGCCCACATTACAACCAGAATCAAAGTCTCTTTCGACTAGCCCTTGAGCATTCATTTCAAAGGAATCGAACTTCCCACTCTGATAGCATAGAAACATATTTGAGTGAGCCTTGAGAGATGTAAGAAAGACCTTTCTTTATTCTCTATCGCACAAGTGTTTCTGTTTTTAAAAAAAAATAATGAAAATTAAGTTTTTGTGCATGCATATAGAGCATCTTGCCTTCATATCATCCACAGTCAGATATTCGGCAAGTACGCATGGGAGATGCAAATAATCAATCGTACTTCATGATTTCAAAACTCAAGCCTTTATGCTAAGGTATGATACTCTTCACTACAGTTAAGCACTCTCGTGGTGTGATATCACTCAAAGTCAAGTTATCCATTTCTCAATTCTTTCGGTTAAGCGTCTACTAATAGATGTGACACCACTTCTAGTTTTCCTTTTTGGTTAAGCATTTACTGACAAATGCGACACCATTCGGTAAAGCGCTTACTAACAAGCGCGATACCTTCCAGTTGGTTAAACGTTTACTAACAAACGTTATACCACTTCCAGTCGGCTAAGCGTTTACTAACAAACGCGACGCCATTCGACTAAGCGTTTACTAACAAACGCAACGTCATTTCAAGTTGGTTAAGCATTTACTGACAAATGCGACACCATTCGGTAAAGCGCTTACTAACAAGCGCGATACCTTCCAGTTGGTTAAACGTTTACTAACAAACGTTATACCACTTCCAGTCGGCTAAGCGTTTACTAACAAACGCGACGCCATTCGACTAAGCGTTCACTAACAAACGCAACGTCATTTCAAGTTGGTTAAGCATTTACTGACAAATGCGACACCATTCGGTAAAGCGCTTACTAACAAGCGCGATACCTTCCAGTTGGTTAAACGTTTACTAACAAACGTTATACCACTTCCAGTCGGCTAAGCGTTTACTAACAAACGCGACGCCATTCGACTAAGCGTTTACTAACAAACGCAACGTCATTTCAAGTTGGTTAAGAATTTACTGGCAAATGCGACACCATTCGGTAAAGCGCTTACTAACAAGCGCGATACCTTCCAGTTGGTTAAACGTTTACTAACAAACGTTATACCACTTCCAGTTCAGCTAAGTGTTTATTAACAAACGCGACGCCATTCGACCGAGCGTTTACTAACAGACGCAAAGTCACATTTTTTTCGGTTAAGCGTTCGTACAAACGCGACACCATTTTCAATTTTCCTGGTTAAGCGTTCGTACAAACGCGACACCATTTTCAATTTTCCTGGTTAAGCATTCGTACAAACGCGACACCATTTTTAATTTTCCTAGTTGAGCGTTCGTACAAACGCTACACCTTTCTTCACCAGCTTTTGGTTATGCATTTTCTAACAAATGCGACGCCATTTTTGGTCGAGCGTTTATTAACAAAACGCGATACCCTAGCTATCCTTCCAAAAATTGGGTTATTAATAATTCTTTGTTCGAACATTTTTATCAAATATTCTCACAAAGAGGGGCAACTGTCATAACCCAATTTTTTCTACAAAAATCACAAAAAAAGTTGAAAATCACAAAAAAAAAACTAAAAAATTGAAAATCATCGAAAATCAATAAAAATCATCAAAAATCTTTTAAAATCAATAAAAATCATCTAAAATCACAAAAATGCACAAAATCAAGAAAAATCATAAAAAAGATTCGATAAAAATAATAAATAGCTAGACCAGACACTTAGAGACGGAGACACGGAGAGAAGAAAAGAACGCTTGCGAGATACACACCGAGAGATTTCAAGAACAATCGTTTTCGAAAAAAAATCATAAGACGTCTTCGACACCTGAAGCTCTGAGGAAATCAAAGACAGATTTCGGAGACGGCATCCCTCTTTGTTCTTGGGCGTCACCGCAACCTCAATAAAATCGAGTAATTTCGTTTCACGTTATTTCGTATTGTTATATCAACAATTGTTCGTTGTCTCTTTCTTTCGTTGTTTTGTTGGCAGTGACAGCGTATCCAACCGATTCCTGGTGCCCTCAACGACCGAAGCCGCACCTTCCAACGAAAGATGGATTTGAGGAACACGGTTTCAAGCCACCCATGCTGGTCCTTCGGTCGATCGAATATGCTGACACCATTCACTTAAGAAATCCAGGCCTATCCAACGATGCTTAACGACACAGACTGCAACAATCATGTCGTACCAGCCCTACGGTAGCGACGCCAAGCTCCATTCCTACATCACACTTGAATCCCTCGAGTCCATCGTCAATCCTGTCAAGTCGACCCTCACCAACAATCCAGCCCCCCAGCGGCTGCCCCGACGTTCCTGGCTCTCTCAGCATGGTTAGGTTATCTTGCACCAGCAATAGGATGCTTCACACTAGAAACCAGCTATGGCGGCTGAGGAATCTTCTCCAACATCAAACGTCCACCTGGACGAACCCGTCAGTCCCAAAGCCATAGTCGCATCTCCTCGCCTCTACCTTCCCGACGAATCCAACCGGCCGTCAAGCGTCGTTTCCCCTGGCTCAAGCCCTCAACCTTCCGACATTTCAAATAAGGATCTCCCCCAGAACTCCTCAAACCCACCGGCGGATCAAGGTAGACTTCAACCCGACCAAGGTCACGAAGGAGAAAACATTTTGGGCAGTCCCATCGCCAAAAATCTGGAAGCCCCCGTGGAATTCTTATTCCCGCCGAGATTAGGGCAAGTAGAGGAGCCGGACAAGGAGGGATCGGCGTCCATCAATAGCACAGCTAAGAAATCGGAGATATCATTGGAAGAGTAATCGACGGCCATCCTCCTAGCTTCAAACCTACCAAAACCAGAGAAGCGAGCAACCCATCTTCGCCAACGGCGGCTCCCCCAAGCAAGAGCAACGGCTAGAAGCAGCTCCTCACCACGGCCGACCCCTGATTCTAGCCCCCATCTTCAGCGGACTCCGACTCCGAGTCCCGTTGTCCAGATCCGGCCACGACGGCCAAAATCCAACTCTCAGCCGCCGGCCTCTCTTCCCGGCATCTCCGATTTGGAGCCTCAAACCCCAGCGTATTCCTGCTCCTCGCACTACGTCAGTCGCCTGGTTCCCTGTGCTCGAGGCCTGCCTCTGACCCCTGACCCCCAAAGGTAATGTTTTAACGTTTGTTCGTTTGTCCTTTTTTCTTTTAGTTGCATTGCATGCGTGCCTCAGATCAAGATTTTATTTTATTGAACAACCTATTTGACACATTAATCTCATTCCATTTTGTCCAATTATGCTTTTATTTTAGATTTTAACTTAATTTTTATCACATGACATTTATCACCCGTGGATGTTCATGGTATGTTTTTCTTTTTTACAATATTTTAAAATTCATTTTCTTAAAAATGTTTTTCCGACTTATTTCCATGCGGCGACTTTAATCGTTTCCTGTTGAGATTCATATTAGTTGTAATTGTCTGCATGGGGATTTACTGCAAATTATCTTTCGTCAAAATAACTCCTACAATATTATAATTAATCCCGTTTCAAAGCAATTCTCGAACATTTTACTTCGTTTATTCGATATTTATGCAGGTATCTCGGGGCGTGCCTTGCAGACAACCAAGGCACGCATCCCATCCAACTCATCCAAGATAACGAAGTATTCGAGGGTTTATTTTGGATTCTCGAAGATCAAGACCCTCTGAAGACGGCTTCGCACTCACCAACGTTACGGCATCAGCGGTTCGCCAGGTTCACCGTAAACCTATTCTATAAACGGCACCGTGAGGTATAAACGCTAAACGGGAGCGTTCTATGAAAAGCGAACAATGGTACAACACCCGGTTCTCCCTTGAACTTACTTTGGCTTAGAAACTGTTAAGGGCATTAATCAATCTATGATTGTCTACATTTTTGCCCAAAATTCAACTTTCAAGAAATATTTTATAAAAACTGACTCACGTAGACATTTTAAGCATTATTGAGCTCGAGATCATTTTTTTTACATCAAACAATTTCTTTTTTTCTAAAACCGAGCTAAATAAAATTGGACATTGGCAACACACAATAAAAGCCTCCTTTTTCTTTTGATACATGCGATTTAGTAATCCCTAATTCCCGAACCATAACGAATCTCTACAGTTTTTCTAACTTGAACTTAAAATAAGTTAGTGGCGACTCCTTCACATTTTCAAAAATTCGAAGCCTTATCGTCAAGGGAGGATATCCATTTTAGATGGAACCGAAAACGGGATCACCCGCGACAAGTTTCCACAAGTTTCATGACATTATTTAACCGAAATTCCAAAGCAACGAGAATCCAACGCCAATTGAGAATAATTTTGGTTCACGACACGCGAACTTGTTGCACTTACCAGAATGGGGTAATAACACTGGCCAGTCGTACCCCCAACTGTAAGAATTCGATTCAAACTCTTCCCCACCATGATGGCCAAATGGGATGATGGACCCGAAGGCAATAAGTTTTAATAAAATAAGGACAAATCGCATTCCCTATCCCATCCCCGTGCTTATTCTCCTCTTTCTCCCACGTGCTCATATTCCCCGCCCACCCCCGAAACACACACATATTCTGATACATTTTCCAATTATTCAAGAAAAAGTTAGATTAGATCATGAGTTTTGACACCCCCCCGCAAGTATTTAGTGCCCCTTCCCCAGCCTTTTATTAATTATCTCCTCCAGCAACTTCTCCATCTCTTACCCCAGTGCTTCTCCCTCGTCATCAGCACGAAAACAATCGATGGACTCTCACACGCCCTGCCTGCTCTTCGTCCTTTTCGTCGCGTGCTTGAACCGCGTTTCTCTGCTCATAGCCCCCGTGAGCGAGCAGGATCTCGGCTTCCGTGTCCGAGTAGGCGGGATATCTGATCAGGAGGCTAGGCCTGTCGCAAACTGCACGGGGAGTCTGGTCCGGAACGAGGAACGGGCCGACTTGGGAGGTTGGACGAGGGACCGAGGGGAAGCAATCAAGGGCTTGGCGGAGAGCGGAGAGATGATTTCTTGGTTGAAGGGGATAAGGAGGAGGATACACGAGTACCCGGAGCTAGCGTTTGAAGAGGTGAGGACAAGCGAGCTGATAAGGAGGGAGTTAGATCGGTTGGGGATAGAGTATGAGTACCCGTTGGCCGGGACGGGGATTCGAGCCTTCATTGGAACCGGGGATCCGCCCTTTGTTGCCCTGAGGGCCGACATGGACGCGCTTCCTATTCAGGTGAGACCGGTTTCCCTTTCTGGTTCTTCCCTAAAAACGAGCAAAACTCTTAGCTTCAAACGAGCCTTTTGCTTAAATCATACCTTAAAACTCTAACTTCACATTCGATCTCAAAAGGGTGAAGTTTGATTTTAAGCAAACTTTTTTGATATATATATATATATATATATATATATATATGTGAAGTGTTGCAAGTATAACGTACCTGTACTGTGAAGTTGACCTAGTACGACTTTGTGCATTTAATCATGAGATTCTGTTTTCAGAATACTTGCTTTTATTTTCTTCCCCAAGGTGGTGTGGTGCTAGCCTTGTTATGACGAAGAATCAATCAACCGAAATAAAAAATTCAAACTCCTCGATAACACTAATTCACAAAATAAAGGTTTGACAAGTCTAAAATTAGTAAATTAATGCAATAAACCTGAGTTTATAATTTTTTAGTTTTTAAAGAAATCTGAGTTACAAAGTCAAAGTTTCAAAAGCTCATAAGTGAACTATAAGTTTAGAATTCAGAGTTTACCCTGTCTAGAAAAATATATCACCTGAACTCGGAGTTCTTTTGTCATTTGAAATTTTAAGTTACAAAATCAGAATTTGTGGCATTAGTCTGCAAATTTTAAGTTTGGCAAACATTATTGAGTAACAAAAGCTCGTTAATAAACTTGTCTGAATCTAACATAGTTATTGAATAACCAAAGGGAGAGGTTGTTTTAATATTATTAGGAGGGAGTGGAGTGGGAGCACAAGAGCTAATTCCCAGGGAAGATGCACGCCTGCGGACACGATGCTCATGTCTCTATGCTCTTGGGCGCTGCCAGGATCCTTCAACATCGACGCCATCTCCTTAAGGTTTGTTTATTTCCCCTTTTTCCCTTTTTGTCTCTATATTTTATATACATTTTTTTACAGTATTTCACCATAAACATAATGAATTTCGATATTTTTAAAACTCTAACATATCAACAATATTATTTCGTGGTTTTGTATTGTGTATACATAAAAAAAATTCCACGGATGAGTGCCTAGAATTGTAAAGAGAACTCGACACAGTTTAAATATTCCCCATGATATGTTGTATGGTTTCGTTCATCACATGCCAAGAACCAACGTGCCGGGGACATTTCGAAGACGACAAGAGTGTGTTGGGGTAAAAAAAAAACAGAGAGACTAATAACTATTACAATATTCGCTCATAAATTCCTTCAAATGATTCCTAATATTCCCTCTTAATGGATGAATTTTGAATTGGATTTACATAGTAGAAAAACAATACGATTAAATTACAAACCAAAAATCGAAAAATTTTCATGGTTGTCAGATGAAGTTGTAATTTTAAGTGGTTGGTATATTTTCGTCGTTCTGACTCTCTTTCACGAAAACTATCAGAGGAATTCAATTTTCTGGAGGCCCAACAAATAAAACGTGCAGACGGACCCGTACAATAAATGTGTATAAAAACTGAGGAGGTGTTTGGTTTAGCAAAATTTTCATCTCATCTCATTTCTACGAAAACATACCGCTTTTTCGTCTTTTCTTCGAAATCAAAGACCGAAAACCAAAAACTTCTCACGGACAAACAGGCACTAAGGTTGTGGTCCGGTCCCTTTTTTTTTTTGGGGGCCTTTTCACATGCCGGACGCGCCTTATTCGTTGCTAATTCCGAATACATCCATCACATTGTGACTCTCTTTATGTTTATGTTCATAAATAACAAGATTAGGTTGCCATTAACATAAACCACGAAGATCGTGGAGGTTCACGAAAACACTTTACAAGTTTGAAAGTAACTGAAGAAATGTTTATAGATATATAATATGTATTATTTATTTAAATTCATGATGGGCTGTTATCGTTTTTAACGAAAAACACTAATTATGTGCACTGTTTTGCCTCTGTCGTCGGAATATGGGGGTTGATGTGCCTGCCACAGGGGACGGTGGTACCACTGTTTCAGCCAGCAGAGGAAGCCGGGAACGGAGCGAAGAAGATGATGCGAGACGGCGCCTTGGACAAAGTCGAAGCCATATTTGCGCTCCATGTGTCTCATGAGCACCCGACCGGCATTATCGGGTCAAGGCCGGGCCCTTTGCTTGCAGGTTGTGGCTTCTTCAGGGCAGTTATTGGCAGCGCCAAGTCGAGCGCCTTCCCCAGGTGTCTGGACCCCATCCTGGCAGCTTCAGCTACAGTGATCAGTCTACAAGGCCTCATATCCCGTGAAGCGAACCCCGTAGATTCACAGGTCAATCACTTGCCAAAGTTCTCCAAACTGTGGTCAACCAAGTGGAAATCTGAGATAATCAGGCTGAACGCTAAACTTTTGTGTATTGCATCTGTCATGAATCCAGGTCATCTCGGTAACGTCCATGAATAGCACTGGCGAAGGGCACCAGATGCCGGGCAAAATAGTTCTAGGTGGTACATTTCGAGCTTTCTCGAACTCAAGCTTTTATCATCTCATGAAGAGGATCGAGCAGGTAAGTACAAGGAATAATAACCATTTCAAGATCTTGAGGACAAATCAGTGCATCCTAATAGAGATTTTAACGTTGATCGCATATCTGCTCGAGCAGGTGATCATGGAACAGGCCGGAGTGTTTGGGTGCGTGGGTAATGTCGACTTCTTCGAGAAGGAGAACACAATATACCCGCCGACTGTAAACGACGAGCAAATGTTCGAGCATGTGAGGAAGGTGGCGGTCGATCTGGTCGGTCAAGACAGTTTCAGGGTAGTGCCTCCCATGATGGGTGCCGAGGACTTCTCATTCTACTCTGAGACCATACCCGCCGCCTTCTTCTATGTCGGTATAAGGAATGAGACACTAGGTTCGATCCACACCGGCCACTCCCCATACTTCATGGTGGACGAAGATGCTTTCCCGATTGGTGCAGCTGCTCATGCCGCTATTGCAGA
This sequence comes from Melastoma candidum, assembly GCA_023653495.1. NCBI lineage: Eukaryota > Viridiplantae > Streptophyta > Magnoliopsida > Myrtales > Melastomataceae > Melastoma > Melastoma candidum. Next base: position 69,084 of record CM042880.1, read on the forward strand.
GAGATACCTGATCGAGCACGGATGATGCCAAGCAGTACAAAAAAAAAAAAAAAATCAGCCGACGGAGCACCGACGAGCTCTGTGGAGGAAAGAGGCGGCCGGGTTTTTCTCTGTAATGATCCAATAGCTTTCCTCGTATCTTGTTGAAACTATGGGTTCATCATTGATTGCTCAAAAATCAATTCTCAGCCGCTATTTGCAGGAAGCCTGATACATGATACTCCCACATGTGTTAGAATTCAGGCACAGTAGTAAAAATTAGAGTTTTATGTCCAAAATAATCAGATCTTACGTATAAACTTTAGATAAATAACAACATAATCTTACCCGAAATCCTTACCTTGTAATTTCCGGCGTAATAAAACATAATTAGTAACAATCGATGAAGAGCCTCACATGTGACTCTTTCAGAGGTATCCACGCGTACACGATCACGAACCTCTCGACGATTCCTTAGGTGCTACCCTCTTTAATTGAAAAAGAAAACCTTGAAAGCAGTATCTCTCTTATTTTGAAAAAAACGTGATATTCCTCTCACCGAAAGCCAAAACCAATCTGACGCAAATCCATCTCACTTGTCACGTTTTTATTAAGAAGACAAAACCACATGTATTCCTCTCTGTTAATCTCCTTTTAATAAAACGCATATCTACTTATTTCCTTTGATTCCGCTTTTAATGATTCTTTTGATTTTCCAAAGGGTAACCTAATTCTCATACAATATTTTAAATCGATTTATTTTTTAAACGTACTAAATATTAAATCAATCTAACCTAAGATATAACCGTGACAAAAAAAGTTATACAATTTTAAATCAAACAAAATATCTAGGATTTAAATAAATATTAAGTACTTATTTCATATCCTTTATTTAATATAAATTGACTCGAATAAATTCATAGGTCTATTTATTTCAGAATAAATTAATAATTAAATTAACTCTAATTCTGAAATAATAAAAAGATTAATTTTAGTATCCACTAAAATAATCAATAATACAATGTTCGTGTCGATGTGCTATGCGTGCGACCCTCTAGATCCTATATACGAAGACAGTGTCTATCCATACACAAACTAAGGTTGTCTAGCAATAGTTTTTAGTCACCCAACGTATTAGGATAATGATAATAAATCATATACCACTATGAACCGATTACTGTGTAATTCAATCTCTTCATCTAACCGACATCCCAATTAATCCCTCGCAAAATACATCATCACCAAATTAATTGTTTTATTTGATTACCAAGATATAATAGAGTCTCTTGAATGTAAAATATTCCTCCCATGTCCATGGATTATAGAATCATTAATATCTCTATCAAATGGCCTAGAGGTCAACTCTCTAATCCAAAAGAGCGATGAATCCTATATTGAAGTAATACTATTCTCTCTACACTTTGTCACACACCCAACAATCGTATTACTCACAATCCGATTAAAGACTGCTTTTAACGACGTCAAAGTGCACAAACTCCACGTATAGGATAAATGAAGGGATCAAGTCAAAAGATCAGTTACACTCGTCCATAAAGAGGATTGACCAATGATGTTCTATATGTGGTATCATCCTAAACGGGTCGTGTCCAATATCCTTCATTTCAGGGTACCCCTAAGTATAACTTAGATATACCATCCCTCGGTCTATCTTGACCTTAGTTATACTCATGATTTAGATGTTCATGTTCCTTCTAAACATCTATCCGATCACGAACTATTTCAGATTAATATACTCATTAATTTGTGGGACTTTATCATTAATAATTTTACGTGCAGAAAAGTAAAATAATTAATGACAAATATTCGTTTTTATTAATTATTTATACATAAATACAGTAAAGTGTCCTAAGACGTAAGTGAGATGATTCCCTGGCGCAGTGGCAAGGTTTCTGCAATTCTCAGCTTCTCTGTCACAGGATTCACCCAGCTTAGAGGCTAGAGTCGGTTAAGATGATGTTGGCCCCCATCTTATGCTTATGAGCCACTCCTTTGTCACACTTTCTTCCTTCGCTAACCTCGAGGACTCCGTTGTCCTTAATAATCAAGGCCTCCCCAAAACCAGGCGTACGGATAATGCATAGAATGGTCACCTCATGTCGCGACTAAAATCCAGCTCATCGGATTCTCGTGGGTTTCTTGTGGTATTTTTACATGTCGTAGGAACTATGCCAATATGTATTTATTGGGAGATTTTTAATTATTTCGTAAAATACGAATGAATTATACAATATTTTATTTTGTAGTGATAATACAAAAGTTACGTGCATGTCAACAATTTAACTATATTTTAGGAACTATATGTATGATTTCATTGGGTATATTTTTTGTAAAGGAAAACGAATAATTTGTATTTCCTAGAGTAAGTTTTGTTACTTTTTTGTTACATCTACTGTTCATGAAAAATATGTATAGTACGAATGTTTCTTTTGAAAAAAAGAAACCTTGAAACATTTCGTACTTAAAAGAAGAGTTTTTCTCGGACTAAGTTTATGCTTTTTTCTATAAAATAATTATTATGAAATACGAAATAACTTAACAAATATTACATACCACTAATTTTTTGTATATTTGCATTAAGTATTGAATAAATTTATATCTCTACGTTTTTTCCTGTGTTCGTGCATTTACTTATATTTTTCATATATTGGAGCTAATAAATAGTACTAAGTTTACAATGGACAAAATTTCGTATACAACAAAACTTTTATAGATTTTTTTATGAATTTTTCATATAGCAATGTTCTCTTAAGGTAAAACATTTAATCCCAATAAAACGGATTCTATGCATGTTGCTATAAATGTCAAATGACGTATTAATTTGCAATCTCATTAAGTGTGTAGTGGGGTGGTGTTAATGGCCTAAGAAATAAATGGGAGTTAATGACCTAATAACTAGGGTAGAGTAAATGCTTTCTCTAGATCTTTCTTATGACATTATAAAAGGATAAGCAATCTCCAAATGATGTAACGCGTGTAAGAAAATGACCAAGAAGGTATTCTGGTCGTAAAAAAAGTAAAAGGCTCGTAGTTAGACAATATCCTCTTCAAATTTCTTTGTTCCCCATTTCCAGAAACACTTCGCTGTGTCACAACAGTTCCGCAAAACCCTTTCTGTGATATAGCAAATCACCGCTTTCCAAACAAGCCCAATAGTTGCCACAAACTATTACCTAAAAGCACAAAATTGTAAGAAGCACACATAATTGTACTTATTTATTTTTTTATTTCATAAAGAACAACAAATATATTGGATCAAACAAATTGCTTTATAATGCTAAAAGTGACTTAAAATTTGTATGTATTATTGTACAAACTTGTCGTATGGAAAAGAGATGCCACTTTTAGTACAAATTCTTTTTATTACTTTAAGAAATATATATTTAATATTTTTTAATATTCAGAAGAGGAGAATTATTTTTCGTTACAATACGATAAAATCGTAAGAAGTTGTTAAAGTCAAATCAAAAGTTTATCTAAAAACCTTGTCAAAAGATTTTATAAGATCTTGTTAGATTTGGCTAACTTTTTTTAATTAGCTCCGAATATTTGTTAAAAGCAAGAATTTTCATAATCCGGCTATCCTTCTTTGAAAATATTACTGGATTTTGGACAATCCGGTGATCCAGAGGATAAAGAATTGTCGGCTTATATATTATTAGTTCATCTAAATGATTATTGATCTACTTTCCTTAGATGGTATATTGTTGAAATATGTATAATAATTTATTTTGAATCCTTACATATCCTAAGAGAATAAACATTACTTTGTGTATATTACTACTGTATTATTTCTTCTTCTATGGGAATTTGATGATGGAATGATGATGAACGTAGAATGAACGAAAGTCGATCTCCCAGAATGTTCCCGGACCTTGGAACTACATCTTAGTGACGGTGAGCAATCTCACCATTATCTTTTATTCAATTTTGATTCATTTTACATGGAAATGATGTCTCGTTCTTCTTCTTGTCTTCTATTCCTTGTTTTGACATGTTTCGAGGATGACCTGGGTGTGTTGGGTTGGAAGTATGTTTACTCGGACAACAAAAACAAATGTTATTTGTTCCTTACATTTCTACTGATTGTATGAGTTTATATTTTTTTATTTGTTTTGTCTCGTTCGCAGTCCTTTATTTTGATTTCAAAACTATTTTCCCATGTAGCACGTTTAGAAAGCTTTCCAATTATATATTATGCATTACATTTGCGTATGTGATTGAAAAGATATGATTTTTTAAAGTTGTCCCATGTTTCTGCCTTATTTCCATAGACTAACCCACTCTAAAATGAATATCATTTTTATGTTTGCGTAAAATTCTCATCTTTTGATATGACATTCTATTCATGGTTAGAATTTTGTGGGTTTTTAGCTCTGTCATTTTCAACTTATATAGACTAAATTATGCATTAAATGATTTCAGCCCAAAAATTAGTTTCATTTCATAGTTCTGGTTTAGTAATTAGGTCATAATTTCCTTCATACAAGTCCACTTGTTATAAAATTTTGTATGGTTTTCTTCAACACTTCGACGGAGTTGTTCGCAATTTGCGTCAAAAAGTACAACAGGCATCTTAAGATAATGGTCAACGAAAATCAACATTCATAACCGTACTTAGAAACTTCAAGGAACATACATAAACGGTGTTTATAATGAAAGATCGAGGCATTGAACTATGTGCCACCCCTTTAAGAAATAAATTTTGTACTCCCAATTCGATTCGATGGCATATGTAACTTTGATGGATGTCGTGGTAGAAAATACTTCGAAAGCAATAGTAAAAGATGATATTGTTACAAATAATGATAATTTTGACGATCAAGACTCTTCCTTCTATGATCATTTTATAAGTTGATCCTCGCTATCTATGTAGTAGAGCACGAAGTCCAATTTTGCATGTACTGAACTTTGTCAATGTAATTTGCATGACATATTAATGTTTAATGCAGAAAAGGATTATATGTCATATGTCTTCTGCCGACAATCCTTTCCATGAACCGATAATCCTGCTATATATGGGCTCCTCCTCGTGCCTAAGTGTAGGGAAAGGCAATCTAGTACTAAAAGGATTGCAAGTCATATGTCTTCTGCATGCAATCATGTCCACGGACCGACAATCCCGCTATACATGCAACTTTTTCGTATTATACGAAATAATTGTAAATGCCATAACCCAATTTTTCTAAAAAATAATAAAATCACCAAAAATTAGGAAAAAATAATAAAACAGCTACAAAAATAAGAAAAAACCACACAAAATCAAGCAAAATCATAAAAAAATCAAATAAAAAATAATAAAGCCTCTACTTACTCCCTATAAATAGTTACTAGACCTGGAGAAGCACACAACAGACTCCGAGAGAAAAAACAGACTTGAGAGAGAAACTTCAAGATGAATCGTTTTCCCGAAAAAATAATCACCTAAGGTAGTGTTCTTCTTCTAGTTTATGAATAGAAATTGCACCAAGTTACATCCCAACCGGACGAGCCTTCTTCGATGCAGCAGTAGCTTCAGATTATTCCTCGGTGGCCTAATATCACTCCTCCATCCAGACGGCTTCGACACTCGGTAACCTCTTTCCTTGTTGCCGTTTAATTTTATGAATTTGTCAACTTTTGATTCTTTCTATTTTTTCTCAACCGGTAGCTTTGGTAATAAGGAACGACAATTCCGTTACTTTCATTGATGACAAGCAATACCAAATTTGGCTCTTCTCAGTTCTAGCCATTCGACGCAAGCTAGATCATCCATCTTTAGTTAATTAATAACGATGGTTAAGCAAGTGCTGAGCGGATAACTGCCGAAAGCATACGAATAGTAAGTAAGCTCATCCCAAGACGAGTGCTCTCCTTTTTTTACTTCTCCGGTGTTCCCCCGGTAGCATAGTGGATTGGGGGAATTACTTTTTCCTACAATCCTCTATCTCGACTCCCCCGATATTTTAAGGAGGGATGATGACAATGATTTAGGGGTTGTATTTTAAAGAGGGAGTTAACAATTTAATTTTACGGGTGGGATATAATTTTTTTTTAGGAAAATGTTAAGTTGGAAACTCATTTTGTTAATCTTGGCCAGTAGTAAATAATGATATTTTGCACCTAATGGTTAAAAAGAGCATCTGGTTGTCCTGGCCTGTTCTCCCCGGCAACTTTCTTTCTGGCATCCAGGTTTTGCAGAAAAGTCCGTACCGCCGGTTTCCCGCGGCTTCATTGCTCCCTGCCTGGCAAGCAGGACAATGACAGCGATTCGTTTCTTTTAATACGAAATCCTCTTTTGTGTTAAGTTTTCTAGAGTATTTATTAAAAAATACGAGTGAAAAAAACTTGAAAAATATCTTTTTTTTTTTTTTGCCCGCCCGGTTTCCGGAGCTTCGCTCCGACTAATCCGGACTCGACCCGGGTAGGACACCTGGCTATGGTGGGTGAGTCTTCCAACAGGGGTGGCTGCGTACGGTAGGTTTCGAACCCGAGACCTCCTTAAGCGAATTCAAGCTCCTTACCACTTGGACCAACCCCATGTTAGTGAAAAAAAAAACATATAACTTCGCCAAAAAAAAAGGATATGAACTAAAAACAATTATTTGCCATAATTATTAGTTTATTATGTTTTTCTTTTTTTCCTTTTTAACTTCCTAAAAAATAACCGATGCATATTTATTTATTTATTGTATTTACATAAAATGGTTGAAAAACATCATTTTCATATTATGCTTCGTTCCCCCTTTTCAAATAAATAGCTCAAACTTTCTTACTAACCCCGTCCTCTTCAGTCTTCTCAGTCGTCTGAATCGGTGGTCCGTTTTGGCGGTAGGGCTTTCTGGGTAAGAGTTGCTTTGGGCTTCATTCTTCGACTGCATATGTGGCATTTGCACCTCACTGCCTTGAAACCCTTATGAAATCTTCCGTTTTGGTGCAATCTTCACGAGCTGCTGTTATGTTAGGTGTATTTAGGGTTGGGTGACTGGAATCTGTTTTTGGCTGATAGGTGGGTCAGCGATTATAGCATTGTAATGGCGTTTCTTGTGACCATGCCTTGTTTCTCTGGAGAGTGAAATATGGGATTAACATTTGTAAGCATACACTTTCGTGTGGAGTAACATTGTTGCCAAAAATGTCGAATACTCTATTATATGTTCTGCAGGTTTGGGGTTGAGTGCGTCTATTTGTGTATATCATGCTTTGGATTAATGAGAGCATGACTCGAGTTAGTGTTTTTTTTTTTTTACGTATTGACTGATTTTGCAATGTTCGACATTTTATACCTGTAGGATGTCAAAAATGAGTATCTACTGGGCTGCTTCAGCATGCCAGGTTCCTGTGCAAAGCGCGGCATGTATAGAGCAGGCGATGGAGAATGTTGCTAATAAATTTTTGGAGCTTAATCCTCAGTTTCCTGCGGTCTCTGAATACAATAGGCAGGCCTTCATGTTGAAAAGGCAAGTAAACAGGAAAGAATTCCATAGGCAAAAGTGAATCATAGGCTGGTGACACCGGGTGCTAAATTGCATGCTATGAAGCTTCTTTTCAATGTGATGATTGGAGATTGTTCCCAAAGAATCGAATGCCCCAATGTAGTTATTGTTATCGCGCAAGAAGATATGGATGGACTATCCGTTACTGATCATTTCATCGACATATGTTGCGCACGATATAAGTGCATGCTTGTCGTGCCAGGGGGGCGCTATAAAGATGCTGATAAATTAAAGGAGATTGGTGTGAGTGTTGTGAAATGGGAGGATGTCGTCCCTAAGTGAAGCAACAAACTTTTTTCTGTTATCGTTTAGTATTCCAACCTTATTTTATTACCCAAACCTTCTTTTGTGTCATTTGAACTTAGAAATTTGCTTATCTGAATTTGCATTCCACCTGATGTTATCGTATTCCACGACTGGAAAATATATCGCCATTCTCAGCCAAATCGGGCATTGTGAACTGCCGTTGAATTACACTAAATTCTTGTGGTCTTCGGAGCCAAAACAGGTCGTTTACCTTGCGGTCTGTCCACTGCCGCATGGAGGTGGAAGAGAAGTCATCAACAATGGCTATTGCAATTCAAATGGGAGAGGCAGAAGCCATGGTGGCTCTCGGAATGGATTAGGTACAACGATGAGACAATCATTCGATCAAGGCCTCGGCCACTGGTTTTGCATGACATGGGGATAACCTGCGGTAGAAAAACAGAGAGGCCGACAGCAGATACTCGATAAACATTTGAAGTATCTGTGATCATTTTGTTATTTTTCCCAAAGGTAGCAAGTACTTGACATTGAAGTTGTAAAATGGCATTATTTACATCTAAACACATTTATCATCTCTGGACAAACTAAAAGTCGTGACTCAGCTCGCATAACATTATGTGTTTATTTGGCCAGTTTGCTTCAAAAGATGGGAGTTTGGCTTGAAAGTAATCTGGCCCATTTCTTATTGACGCAGTTGAACTTGTCTGTCTTTGCTGTGATTTGGGTAGCTTCGCAACTGGAGGCCTACCTTAGGAGCTTCCTGGTTGGCCCTTTCTTCTGATGTCCGAGCATGGAGTGGTGCTAGTAGGAGCTAACGGAGTGACAAACTTCTTCCGAGAAGATGAGTTTTGGTAGTGTGCCCTTCTGCTGATAAGGGGAACTTGAAGAAAGAAGAATTCTCCCTGTGGGTGTTCCCAGAAATGTATATTTGTAGGCTTCTTTTTCTCCTCTTTTCTTCTCATTGGTTGTTGTTGTACATGTTTCGGCAAAAGCTGTTCATGGTATTTGTTGTTTGGTCACCTTCCTTTTTCTAGGGAAATTGTGCATCTTCCTCTAACGGGTTGTGCGACTGCAAAAATATGTTCTTTGAGCACTTATTTTCCTGCGCTCTGTTTCGCTCCTCTTTGTCTGGCCTGTTCTTCTGCATTTGTGTACGCGCGAGCCTTCCGACTTAGCATGCGCGTGGCGGTTTGGACGACACGAGGATCTGGATTCGTTCCCCGGGGCCCATCCGGTCGACGCCTCGACTCGAACGTCGGGCGCTGCGGAAAAGACCAGGGTGGACCCTCCCTCAATTCCTAATCGAGTTTGCCTAGACCTTCGTCGGTCGTCTCCATGCTCTTTTAGAGGTGACGGGCGAAAAGAAGCGCATGGCCCGAGAAGGAAGCTTTGGGAGGTTTCGGGAACAGCTTATGTCGTCTTCACCCATCCATGATGACTTCGTGTAAAACAGCTTTGTATTGCTTAACGGAGTCGCCCCCGACTTTATTTATAAAATCTGTTTAAGTCGGAAAAGCAGTTGGTTCGGGGATTCTTATTTACTAGCTTTTACATTCTAAACATACAAAGAGGTGGCGTTTGCTCCAAAAGTTTGCTTTTGGTTAGTGGGCGTTAGACCCGATCCGGGCATTACTTCGGACTCATGTCACTATTTTATGGACGTTGGACCCGATTCAGGCTTTAGACCCGAAACTCATGTGTATTTGGGCAAACAACATGCGACGATAAAAACCTAAAAGCCTAATAGCATACACCACGTATTTAGATCAAAGAGAGCGGGGAAGGGTGGTGATCGTGGGCCCACGACCCGTTACACGTGGAAATAAAGAAAATTCGGGAAGCCCGCGCTTTCCTTTGTACCTTCGGTGATGGTTGGGGCCGCTTTAAATCCTTTGGGCTGACGGTCTTTAAAGCCACGATAGATCCATGCGGGTTGATACACATACCTTCACGTAAATCTACGAAACTTTGGTGTCGATCACTCCGAATGGTGTGCTCATTGTACATGCGAAATAAGATACAAACGTAAGGTAGTAAAATTGCGCACAATCAGCAAAATAATTCGTAACATGAGCTAGGATTGTTCGATTCAAATAAAACATGAACCCATAGATCCGAAACTTAATGAAAAACCTGCACATAAAATTTCATGAGAATCCAACGATACAATCTCTCAAGATCAAGGAACGAATTTTGCTGTCTGCAAAATCGGAGCACGCGGATTCATTCCCATCATATCTCGATCATCAGATGTTTGATCGAGATGCAAAAAGATTACACATAAAGCTTATGAAATGAAGAGCATTTCTGTGAAATTTCAGTTGAATTCAACGGTTGGATAATGAGATATGCTTGTGCAAAAATCGGAAGTAATCTAGATAGCTTGTCCAGGAGCCGTGGGAACAAAAATTGATATCTTTTCATCCACATGATGAAAAAATGCGTATGATATGTCAAAATAAACATGATTAAGCAAGGCACATATACAAAAATTTTGAAAAAAAATTCAATGGTGGGATCACCAGGCATACGGACGCAAAGATAAGATGGTTATGTGAACTCGATCTGATTTTGGTCGAGAAAAACTCCGGAAACAAAAATTGTAAACCTTGTTCATGATGGACAATTACAATTGCAACTTACTTTGTTAAGACTGACATTTATGATGGACAATAACATATTGATTCTTTAGTCCAGTTTCAGTCAGTTTTCTTTGGTTGCAGGATACACAGTTGAGAGAGTACACATAGTTTAACTACATACGACCAAGGGAGCTCCCAATATTGCTCGACAAGGTTCAAATTCATCATCACATGGAGATTTCCAATTGTCTACTATAGATACATTTCCTTCGGACATTAAACTCACAACTTTCAAAGAAATGTCGAGGTTTTGGGACTCAGCTCTAAAAAGACCCAAGCCAGCACTAAATACCTCAACAGGTCAACCATTGGTATATATGTCTGCATACGGATTCCTCACATAAACGGGATCCATCCGTTACAGTAAAATTTTACGAAATTCCTCCTGTTGGCAGGGGTTTATAGCAAGACCAATCTGTCTGCCGAAAATCCTATTCTCATGGGATTGGAGCATTGGATGTAAATCCGGCAATCACATAAAAATAGAATTGTCAACAGAGGGGTTGGTCTTGTTGTTAAACCCCTCTGCCAGCAATCCAATTCTTGTGGGATTGCTAGATTTACACGCACACCTTTGCGGGTAATTCTATTCTTGTGGGATTGTCGGATTTACATCCAATGCGACAATGCCTAAAGATGAATATCCAATGTCTGTCACTGATGACTTGATAGACAAGGCAGCAGAACATGAACTGATGTCATTCATGGATAGATATTCTGGTTATAATTAGATTTTCGTCTCTGAATAAGATATACACAAAACAGTGTGCCCATGGGGATCTTCGAATGAATCACAATACCCTTCGACTTGAAGAACACTGGGTCCACATATTAGAGGGCTATGAATTTAATTTTCAATCCCCTAGTAGAGATGACTGTGGAAGTCTGCATGGATGATGTAGTGGTTAAATATAAGCGAAAGTGTCCCTCTAGTGAGCTCATCCTCAATGTAGACATTTTGCACTCGGTTGGGTTTTTTTGAGCCTGCCGGAATTACTCGTAAGTGATATCGGAAAATGCCTTAATTTCGAGTAACCATTTGCGACCGCTTCGTCTGCTTGGTGTGAAACGGTCGAAGTAAGGTACCCAATAAATGGATGGTACTTGTCTATGACTTATGGATATGTATATGGAACATCATATGATTCTACCTATTCATCTTTGGACTGTCCGTTGTATAGTGACATTCCCTCATCGATCAGACTTGTAGAATAGGATGAGTCTCCCATAGACCCAATTGAGTAGTTTCATAATTTCTTTTCATATATAGGAATACCAAATTTAGCCAATTATACTTTTAAAGATAAAAAATGGTATGTAAATTTGACAAATTTCGTAAAAAATGAGATTATGACCTCCATTCATGGATCAATGCACCCTTAGTATCCCATTTTCGTACTATGAAATGATGCTTAGAAAGAAATATGACTCCATGGATCACATAGAAAGTGTTGAAAAATGAAATATATAATATGTCACGCTTTCACCTAATAGTTCAAACTTTTAAGATAATTGGCGTTGGCTGATGTACAACAGTGATATCAATAAAAAGAATTAAAAATGAAGAGATGCCAAAGAACCCCAACTCCTAGGCAAAAGAAATGGGCCAAAAGAAGCCCGTCAACTGAAAATATATAGTATATGATGCTTTTATCTAACGATTCGAGCTTTGTTACACTAAGAGGGGGTGAATTAGTGTTAAAGCCCAATTAAGGATTTTTAACTCTTTTTCAACAAACCTCGCAGCGGAAGAAAACTTATGTAACACAGAACCGTAGAGACAGGTTTCTGTAAGACAGAACGTACGAATGTGATTGCAATTTGTTTGATGAACACAAGACTTTTATAGTGGTTCAGCAACTTGCTTACGTCCACTCTTCACCCAGAAATTGGATGGTATTCACTCAGACTTAACTTCGTAACGATTACAGAAGGTGATCAACAAAAGACCTTTTATAGTAGAGACTAGAAGGTTCTGCACCACAGAAGACTGAGTGGCAAAGCACAGACCAAAAGGTTCTGTACTAGAGTAACTGAGTGGCACAGCACAGACCAAAAGTTTATGTACCTATTGTGTCAAACCTCTACAGCACATACCAAAAGGTTATGTACCAGAGATAACTTGGTTTCACAGTATAGACCGTACCAAAGATGTCAACCTTCTACAGCACAGACCGCAAGATTCTGTACTACAGGTGACTGATTTTCAAAGCACAGACTGTAAGGTTCTGTACCAAAGATGTCAACCTTCTACAGTACATACCGTAAGATTCTATACTACAGGTGACTGATTTTTAAAGCATAGACCGTAAGGTTCTGTACTACAGGTGATTGATTTTCAAAGTACATACCATAATGTTCTGTACCACAGTGACTCGGTGCACACGTTAATGTGACTAACGAAGGTAACCAATGCGCAATTCCCTCAAGGACAACGACTTCGTGGCGTACCCTACGCGAGCACGTAGCGAACTCTACGCAAGCAGACGGCGTCCTCTGTCCAAGGATAGATTTTCCCTCCGGCGACTCCACACGACCTGCACGATCTCCTCGAGATAGCGACTACATGGCAAACTCCACGTAAGCACGTAGCAAACCCTACGCAAGCATGTAGCAAACTCTGCGCAAGTACGCGTCAAACCCCACGCAAGCAGACAGCAACCTCTGTCCTAGGTTCCTGTACACACAGAACATTACACCACAGAAGCCGGTTAGTCCCTCACCTTCTGTGCTCCTGGGGTTCTGCCCTTTTCTCCGGCCCACTACACGTTGGCCACGCCAGCAACCTGCTGCACGTTTCCCACCAACGTCTCCTGCAGCTTCCAACCGAGTCCCTTGTGTCCCTCGAGTCACCCTCCCAGAAGACTTCACCAACGATACAGTCTTCTGCAGTTCACATCCCTCGTGTGTGACTAACAAAACTCAAACCAACGAAAAATTACAAGCTCCAACATCTAACCAATGTATCTAGTATTTTATGTGTGTTTACAATGACAACCGAATGCCTATTTATACACATTTACAAAACGCTAAGCATATAAGATAGAATTGACAAATATAGCTTCTACACTTAGATGGAATACGAATAAATTAATGATATTAGTTCCATTAATAACAAAATGTCGTCTCCCATTGGTAAGTATCCGTTTGGGATGAGATCTGATCAAGACCAATTGATTTAATCAAATCTCCATGGATAACCGTCGCAAATGTTACAGATTACGATAACCTTCTATGTATGGAAATAATAAAAATTAACTTTTACGATTTATTTTGTCAGATTCATTCATTTGTCTTGATAAATCTGGACAAATAGCACGTTTTGGTTAACCAAAGAAGAATTAAAAATGGAAGATAACATTCGTATGACACATAGTCAATTATGTAGAACCTTTCACAAATAGATAATTTATTCCCTTTAACTGAAAAGCACGTGCCACGTCTTGGGACTGCAATAAGACGACCGACAGAAACCTGAATTTCATATTATGGAATATCCATTGATCTAAAACTTGAGGTAAAATGGTGGCAAAGAGCCACAAAACAATCCATCACTGGAAGGGAATGGTCAGTTTGCAAGATTCTAGGAAATAGTTAAAAGTTGTAAGCATTACTTCCATTATAAGCAAACTGAAACAATGAATTGAGATGATAACAGTAATAATCAAGGAGAAATTAGAGAAGAAAACAATGAAAATTAGTAATTCAGCATAACCAACATACTTGCTGAATGTACTCTGACCTTAATCCTTCCAATTGCTTTCATGGAATGGCAAACCATCACCCTGGGGCTACCAACAAACAAGATAGAACTCCGGAAACAGCTTAACCAACAAATTCCAGGATGGTAATTCACTACTATACCTTCAATTATATTTTAAGAGACATTATAAGGAAAGCCTATACTGGGAAAGCATTTCCATTCCCCACCAAGTGTACCTCGTCATATAAATAAGGGAAAGGGTAGTTAAATGCTTTCGCCTCTTGTGCCATGAAGTCCGGTCCATCCTGCTTGTTTGAAGTAAAATTTGAACAGAAAACAACTCCAGACAAATACTTGGAACATTTTAGACTAACACAGAAGGGAGATGGAACCTGTGGGTGTGTGCTGATAGAGTTTGATGATATCGCAACCACTGCTAGCCCTTTCTGCTCATGACAACTTAAAGCGTCAACTCCACTCGACATCAAAACCATGGTTTTCCGAAGAAACATTGTACCTTCATATAGAAATTCGTGAGTTTTACGATATCCTTTTTCAAGTGCTTCACAAAAGGGCAGTGGTTGCAGATGAACATTACCTGCACAAAGAAGAGGTGTTGGCTGTATAAAGGACAAGAAGTAAGTAATTACAAGTATCCAAAACTTTTAAATAAATATAGCTGTAACCGTACAGTCATATCTATTCAGATACAAGATCAGGAGTTCTATTCAAGGGGTTCTATTCAACCCAGACGAATGGCTTATGTACAAGAGAAATGCGAGAAGCCAGCAAGTCAGTTAACAAATACATAACCAAGAGCTAGAGGACGAGTCGACTAACAGAGCCAACTGAGAGCAGCATATTCATAGCTAAAGAAATTGCTTAAATTTCGACAATTCCTTTAGAGAATTTTACAGCTGATTCAATCGCATTAATCTGCAATAAATAATTCCAAAGTGTATCCGAGTCAGTTAAATTTAACAGGTCCCCGCGCAACAAAGAACAAAACTAAAAAACATTTTGGAGAGAACTTGCACTAAAACAGGTAAAGATCCATCGGGCACATCAACACATGACAAGCAAAATGTAGAACAAACAATAGCACAGGTGGGATGATCAGACAATTATCACGATTGCCCCCGCTCAAGAGGACTCACCAGCAAAGCAGGATATCCCTCGAAATCCTCGAGCTTCCAAGACTTCCCACTCAGCGGCTCCGTCAGCTAAAACAAAACATCTAACAAGAATTCGAACCTCCTCTTACTCGCACAAACAGAACAAGAAAGCCACTTCCTCAACAGAAATTCGAATGGCGTCACCTCAAATTGCGGGGCCCTGAAGCCAAGGGAGACTTTTCCTGACTCCGCCCTCGCTGCCGTGACTCGGAATTTTCCTACATTACTGGAGGTCCTGGTGCTCATCTCCCCCATCTTAAGGGACGAGTCTGAAGTCATCGGCAGCGGCGCGAGGAACTCGGAGGTCCTCCGATGGATGTTAAGGCAGGGGGCGTCGGGCAGTCGGCAACAGAAAAGAGACAACAGCTGTTGTCAGTGCTGCGGCCATCACCCGGGCGGCGAAGGATGACGGATGTGAGGTTTTTAACTTAAGTTTGGATGGATCGCGTTTTGACAGCTACACAACTCCCTTGCGCCTCGCCTGGCTTATGTTCTTTTATAGGAAACAAATTGAAATTTAAACTGTAATTACTATTATTATTAGTTAAACTAAGGAAGGATGACATCAAGGTTAACATTTGTGATTTTCAAAGGTACCGATTTCTCATTTTTAATAATGATTTTTTTTTTGTCAATACATTTCAAAATTTAATTTTTTTTGAGTTCTCGCACGTTTCGGTACATCGCCCTTACTTATCCGGACTCGGTCCGGGTAAGACACCTGAGTATCCAAGCTCCTTACCACTTACATCAACCCTGTATTACTTAAAAATTTGAAATAGAAGTAGATTTGAATTGAAATTATAATGATGAAATTAAAAAATCATTCTCAATTAGAATAAACTTATATTAGGATTCCTTTTATTTTTTCCTAACCTAAGAAAATATATTTTAAAAAAATTTTGATCATGATATTACGTAGACCATCATCAATTTTTTTTTATTTAACTGTCTTTCCTTTTTTTCTCCTAATAAGATAGTTTATGATTTTCATTGAACATATTGTCTAAATCGAGATATAAAAAATATTCTAAAAAAGAATTTAATTTATTTTATATCTTTCAACATTCCTTTTTATCTCTTTATAATTAATCATCCAACATAATTTTATTATTTTTAATTAATGTAATGGGTATATTATCGTTTTATTGGGATTAAATGTTTTACCTTAAGAGAACATTGCTATATGAAAAATTCATAAAAAAATCTATAAAAGTTTTGTTGTATACGAAATTTTGTCCATTGTAAACTTAGTACTATTTATTAGCTCCAATATATGAAAAATATAAGTAAATGCACGAACACAGGAAAAAACGTAGAGATATAAATTTATTCAATACTTAATGCAAATATACAAAAAATTAGTGGTATGTAATATTTGTTAAGTTATTTCGTATTTCATAATAATTATTTTATAGAAAAAAGCATAAACTTAGTCCGAGAAAAACTCTTCTTTTAAGTACGAAATGTTTCAAGGTTTCTTTTTTTCAAAAGAAACATTCGTACTATACATATTTTTCATGAACAGTAGATGTAACAAAAAAGTAACAAAACTTACTCTAGGAAATACAAATTATTCGTTTTCCTTTACAAAAAATATACCCAATGAAATCATACATATAGTTCCTAAAATATAGTTAAATTATTGACATGCACGTAACTTTTGTATTATCACTACAAAATAAAATATTGTATAATTCATTCGTATTTTACGAAATAATTAAAAATCTCCCAATAAATACATATTGGCATAGTTCCTACGACATGTAAAAATACCACAAGAAACCCACGAGAATCCGATGAGCTGGATTTTAGTCGCGACATGAGGTGACCATTCTATGCATTATCCGTACGCCTGGATTTGGGGAGGCCTTGATTATTAAGGACAACGGAGTCCTCGAGGTTAGCGAAGGAAGAAAGTGTGACAAAGGAGTGGCTCATAAGCATAAGATGGGGGCCAACATCATCTTAACCGACTCTAGCCTCTAAGCTGGGTGAATCCTGTGACAGAGAAGCTGAGAATTGCAGAAACCTTGCCACTGCGCCAGGGAATCATCTCACTTACGTCTTAGGACACTTTACTGTATTTATGTATAAATAATTAATAAAAACGAATATTTGTCATTAATTATTTTACTTTTCTGCACGTAAAATTATTAATGATAAAGTCCCACAAATTAATGAGTATATTAATCTGAAATAGTTCGTGATCGGATAGATATTTAGAATGAACATGAACATCTAAATCATGAGTATAACTAAGGTCAAGATAGACCGAGGGATAGTATATCTAAGTTATACTTAGGGGTACCCTGAAATTAAGGATATTGGACACGACCCGTTTAGGATGATACCACATATAGAACATCATTGGTCAATCCTCTTTATGGACGAGTGTAACTGATCTTTTGACTTGATCCCTTCATTTATCCTATACGTGGAGTTTGTGCACTTTGACGTCGTTAAAAGAAGTCTTTAATCGGATTGTGAGTAATACGATTGTTGGGTGTGTGACAAAGTGTAGAGAGAATAGTATTACTTCAATATAGGATTCATCGCTCTTTTGGATTAGAGAGTTGACTGACCTCTAGGCCATTTGATAGAGATATTAATGATTCTATAATCCATGGACATGGGAGGAATATTTTACATTCAAGAGACTCTATTATATCTTGGTAATCAAATAAAACAATTAATTTGGTGATGATGTATTTTGCGAGGGATTAATTGGGATGTCGGTTAGATGAAGAGATTGAATTACACAGTAATCGGTTCATAGTGGTATATGATTTATTATCATTATCCTAATACGTTGGGTGACTAAAAACTATTGCTAGACAACCTTAGTTTGTGTATGGATAGACACTGTCTTCGTATATAGGATCTAGAGGGTCGCACGCATAACACATCGACACGAACATTGTATTATTGATTATTTTAGTGGATACTAAAATTAATCTTTTTATTATTTCAGAATTAGAGTTAATTTAATTATTAATTTATTCTGAAATAAATAGACCTATGAATTTATTCGAGTCAATTTATATTAAATAAAGGATATGAAATAAGTACTTAATATTTATTTAAATCCTAGATATTTTGTTTGATTTAAAATTGTATAACTTTTTTTTTGTCACGGTTATATCTTAGGTAGATTGATTTAATATTTAGTACGTTTAAAAAATAAATCGATTTAAAATATTGTATGAGAATTAGGTTACCTTTTGGAAAATCAAAAGAATCATTAAAAGCGCAATCAAAGGAAATAAGTAGATATGCGTTTTATTAAAAGGAGATTAACAGAGAGGAATATATGTGGTTTTGTCTTCTTAAAAAAGACGTGTGACAAGTGAGATGGATTGGCGTCAGATTGGTTTTGGCTTTCGGTGAGAGGAATATCACGTTTTCTCAAAATAAGAGAGATATTGCTTGCGAGGTTTTCTTTTTTTCGATCAAAGAGGCTAACACCTAAGGAATCGTCGAGGTTCGTGATCGTGTGCGCGTGGATACCTCTGAAAGAGTCACACGTGAGGCTCTTCATCGATTGTTGCTAATTATGTTTTATTTCGTCGGAAATTACAAGGTAAGAATTTCGGGTAAGGTTATGCTGTTATTTTTCTAAATTTTATACGTAAAATCTGATTATTTTGGACATAAAACTCTAATTTTTACTACTGTGCCTGAATTCTAACACATGTGGGAGTATCATGTGTCAGGCTTCCGGTAAATAGCGGCTGAGAATTGATTTTTGAGCAATCAATGATGAACCCATAGTTTCAACAAGATACGAGGAAAGCTATTGGATCATCACAGAGAAAAACCCGGCCGCCTCTTTCCTCCACAGAGCTCGTCGCTGCTCCGTCGGCTGATTTTTTTTTTTTTTTTTGGGTACTGCTTGGCATCATCCGTGCTCGATCAGGTATCTCTCTGCAGTAGCGGCATGAGCAGCTGCACCAATCGGGAGAGCATCTTCGTCCACCATGAAGTATGGGGAGTGGCCGGTGTGGATCGAACCTAGTGTCTCATTCCTTATACCGACATAGAAGAAGGCGGCGGGTATGGTCTCAGAGTAGAATGAGAAGTCCTCGGCACCCATCATGGGAGGCACTACCCTGAAACTGTCTTGACCGACCAGATCGACCGCCACCTTCCTCACATGCTTGAACATTTGCTCGTCGTTTACAGTCGGCGGGTATATTGTGTTCTCCTTCTCGAAGAAGTCGACATTACCCACGCACCCAAACACTCCGGCCTGTTCCATGATCACCTGCTCGAGCAGATATGCGATCAACGTTAAAATCTCTATTAGGATGCACTGATTTGTCCTCAAGATCTTGAAATGGTTATTATTCCTTGTACTTACCTGCTCGATCCTCTTCATGAGATGATAAAAGCTTGAGTTCGAGAAAGCTCGAAATGTACCACCTAGAACTATTTTGCCCGGCATCTGGTGCCCTTCGCCAGTGCTATTCATGGACGTTACCGAGATGACCTGGATTCATGACAGATGCAATACACAAAAGTTTAGCGTTCAGCCTGATTATCTCAGATTTCCACTTGGTTGACCACAGTTTGGAGAACTTTGGCAAGTGATTGACCTGTGAATCTACGGGGTTCGTTTCACGGGATATGAGGCCTTGTAGACTGATCACTGTAGCTTAAGCTGCCAGGATCGGGTCCAGACACCTGGGGAAGGCGCTCGACTTGGCGCTGCCAATAACTGCCCTGAAGAAGCCACAACCTGCTAGCAAAGGGCCTGGCCTTGACCCGATAATGCCGGTCGGGTGCTCATGAGACACATGGAGCGCAAATATGGCTTCGACTTTATCTAAGGCGCCGTCTCGCATCATCTTCTTCGCTCCGTTCCCGGCTTCCTCTGCTGGCTGAAACAGTGGTACCACCGTCCCCTGTGGCAGGCACATCACCCCCATATTCCGACGACAGAGGCAAAACAGTGCACATAATTAGTGTTTTTCGTTAAAAACGATAACAGCCCATCATGAATTTAAATAAATAATACATATTATATATCTATAAACATTTCTTCAGTTACTTTCAAACTTGTAAAGTGTTTTCGTGAACCTCCACGATCTTCGTGGTTTATGTTAATGGCAACCTAATCTTGTTATTTATGAACATAAACATAAAGAGAGTCACAATGTGATGGATGTATTCGGAATTAGCAACGAATAAGGCGCGTCCGGCATGTGAAAAGGCCCCCAAAAAAAAAAGGGACCGGACCACAACCTTAGTGCCTGTTTGTCCGTGAGAAGTTTTTGGTTTTCGGTCTTTGATTTCGAAGAAAAGACGAAAAAGCGGAAGCGGCTAACGGTACGTGCACGTGGGACTTACGTAGTTTACTACTTAATACTAAAAATAAGTAGTAAATTTTACTAAAAGTTGACCGTTACTACTCAAGTCAACGCAAAAGTAGTAAAAAACGTAGTAAATTTTACTACTTTTTGGTCTTCTTTTAGTAAAGTCAACGCAAATGTAGTATAAAATGTCGTAAATTTTACTACTTTTGCACTGTTCATCGTAGTGCAATTTTACTACTTTTACGCTGACTTTACTAAGACCTCATTTTTAGTAAAGTCAACGTAGAAGTAGTAAAAAAAGTAGTAAAATGTACTACTTTTTTTACTACTTCTACGTTGACTTTACTAAGAAAACCACACTTTTAGTAAAGTCAACGTAGAAGTAGTAAAAAAAGTAGTACATTTTACTACTTTTTTTACTACTTCTACGTTGACTTTACTAAATTTCTCCTTTTTAGTAAAGTCAGCGTAAAAGTAGTATAAAAAATAGTAAATTGTACTATTTTTAACTGTACAAATTATGTCGATAAGTAGTAATTGTTTACTACTTTCGTTGTGATTTTTAGTAAAATTATGTTTGAGTTGGTAAAATTGGTAGTAAATAGGTAGGGTTTGTCGTAAATGTTTACTACTTTAAGATGTTTTTACTGAAATAAGTAGTAAATTGTCACTACTTTATAGGCGTTGACTAAGAAATTTTACTACTTTGAACAGTGTTTCCGAACCTAACTCCGAACCTAATTATTCTAAATTTTGATGTGAAATGACTTTTTTGCCCCGGTTACTAGTATTATTACTACTTTACTGAAATTATTCCTAAATGTGTTCGTAAATATTACACCGTGTGGACTTTTTTACTAACTTCATTAGTAGACCTGCAGTGTAGTTTTGGAATCTTGAGTAAGTTTGACCGAAAGCTACCCATTTAGAGCTGGCTGCATCAAAGCGTCTGTAGTTGGAGTAGGAGTTGTTGCAGCGGGACGAGCTTCCGGACCACCTGGTCGACGATTCGTTGCTCCCGGAGGCAGACTTCCTGCAAGATCTTCGGCTGCAGGTGGATTGTCCCAGATTTTGGCTGCAAGATCTTCGGCTGCAGGTGGAGTGTCCCAGATTTTCGGCTGTAGGTGGAGGTATGAGGAGTGTGAGGTGTGTCAGTTTGATCTTATTCGGGTGCAGGTGCAGGTCGAGTGAAGGGCTGATATTCGTTTGCTGCATCTGGTCCTTCACCTTCTTCCTGTTAATCTGCAGGTGGAGTCCAGGCTTTCCCCAGCGGTGGCCTTAAGAAATGGAAAGTCTACTGAATGAAGATCCGCCCAGATTTGGTGAAGACATGCTTCCTCCCTTATTGTTGCTAAGTTGGGTCAGATTTGTAAGATGTAGATTATTATTTGTGAAGTTGGTAAGCTGGACAAAAGTTGGAAATGGAGAAAACAAATAGTAGCGTTGACGTTATGGTTCGACGAGAAGTCGAAATAAGTGTTTACAAACACCATTTTTCGAATATATTGATAGCATATTGTTTTGCTTAATGTCAATGTAGGTGACCGGGATGTTCAACGCTTCTTCAATATAGTCACTGATTTGAATGAAGAACAGATTTTGAATATGTCATTTACCACGGCCGAAGAAGTTGAAGAGTTCATTAAAACGTATGCGAGTGTTCATGGGTTTTCAGTTAGGAGAAGAGATCGGCAAAAAATAAGAAATGGTGATTGTGTGATGAGAAAGTGGGTTTGTTCAAGGGAAGGCGAGTGTTCTGATGGAACTGTGTTGACGTCCAGAAGTCGGGTTAGAGCATCTGTGAAGAGAGGTTGTAATTGTTTCTTCAAAGCGAGAGTGGAGGTTAATGGACAATGGAACTTCGTTGCAGTACAGTTGGAACATAATCATGAGATGGTGAGTGAAGGTTTGTCCTATTTCATGCGAGAAAGGCGACAAATTTCGGATGAAGATATCACTTTTATCCGTCGAATGCTTGACGTCGGATTTAGACAGTGTGATATTATGCGACTAGTTGTACACGCATCTGGAGGACACTCACGTGCCGGTTTTCTAATAAAGGATGTAAATAATCGGAAGCTTAAGGAAGAGTCTGCTGGGGTTGTTAGTCGTTGTGATTCCGTCGTTGCATATCTCCTGTCTAGGAGGAATACTGACACTGGTATGGCCTTTGAAACATTTGTGGAGAATAATGAAGTGAGTCGCATATATTAGGCAGACAGTACCTCAATCACTGATTATGAGGCATTCGGCGATGTCGTAGCACTAGATTCCACGTTCAAGACAAACAAGTATGGAATGCAAATGGTGATTATCGTCGGTGTCAATAATCATCATCAAACGACTATCTTTGGGTCTGCGTTGATGAGTAATGAAACTATTGCTGACTACACTTGGCTCCTGCGGACTCATACACAGATCATGGGCGGCAAATATCCGCTTAGCGTGGTCACAGACGCGGACAAAGCGATGATTGCATCTGCGAGAGAAGTATGGCCAATGTCAAGGCATAGGTTATGTCTTTGGCATTTTAGTCGGAACATAAACTGTCGTGTACAGGATCCTGCCTTACGAGCTCGTATTTCGTCATTCATGTATAACAGTAGACCAAGTGAAGAAGTCGAACAGGAGTGGTATGCTTTAATGACCCATACAGGGTCCATATCTGTTAGATGGCTACAACAGATATATGCATGCCGGCATATGTGGTGGCAGACATATCTTCAGGGTCATTTTTGGGCGGAGCTTAGAAGTACTCAACGCTGCGAACGAATGCACAGATATATGAAGGGATATGTGAACAACAAACATAGACTGCATGATTTCGTTCACAATTTGGAGCGTGCTGTAGCTGATCTACGTCACAAGGAGTACGAGGAGGAATTTAAGTCATTGCATAAGGAGATCAGGCCAATTACGATGTTGCACAGACTTGAGGAGGATGCTAGTCGATTGTACACCATGAGTTCTTTTCGTAAAGTTCAGTCCGAACTCATGAAGGAGTCGCGATTTTACGTGGAACATAGAGTTGATGGGAATATTGCGAGGATATACACTCTTTCGTGTTATGATGGTGAACATGGGTGCATACAAGTGTCATCAGCCAAGGCACTTGTCCAATTCAGCTGTAGTTGCTTACATTTTGAGACATTTGGTTTTCCATGTGCCCACCTATTCCATGTAGCCAAAGTTGAAGGTTTTTTGTCAATACCGAAGCATCTGGTAAACAAAAGGTGGACAAAGGCAGCAAAGAGTAATACTTATGAATGTCTCTCTAACCGTGAATACGGGGTTGATCGAGCTGATCTACGCCAAGGTATTCTAATGGCCGCATGCAGACGTATGTGTTTTTTGGCATCCCGATCTGACATAGCATCTCGGAAGCTCCAGAAAAGCATTCAATCATTAACGTTGGAGTTGGAGAAGAGTACCGTCGAAGATGAAGGTGGGAAAAAATTCCATGGTCGAGTCGCGTTTAATTTTGCTGACGAGAATCGTCGCGGGTTCGTCATTCATGGAAGCAACGAAGAATTTGGTATAGGGCCATCTCAACGACAGCCATCACGTCGGATAAATGCGGACAATGTAGGTAACGTATGTACTGATTCTTCTTCTGATTCTGAAGGTAATGTCCGCTATGAAGATAACTCAGTGTATGGACAGCATAATATGTAGGCTTAATTATAAAATTTCGTCAGCATTTCGACAGAAACTGGACTATACATCCGCCTGTACATTCTGTGTTGCATTATCCATGTCAGCTATTAGGTTCTATTACATTACATGACCTTACAAAGTCTGCCAAAAAAGAACACAACAGTCCGTCAAGAGGTTCACCAACAGACTGGCGAAGATGTTACGGCTGCACAGAATGGTCAGGAAATGATACTTGGACACCGACGTTACTAAACAACTTCAGGAATCCATGTTGATGCAGCACTGCTCTCTGGGGGTTTGATCTTTTTGTTGACATCATCCTTAACTCTCTGCTGAATTCTTTTCCTAACGTCATTCCCTGGCCATTTTATCATGCTTACAACCAGCCTCAACCTATCAGCAACTCCTACAACCTAATTCACAATGATGAATGGCTGTCAACAACAGGTTCGTAACGGGGCATTTGCTACTCCGTGATGACTCAAAACGGCTTCGACAGTATTGCATGGAAAAAGAAATACCATACCACTTGTTCAGTGCCTTCCGGGGGTTCAGCCAATGTCATGAATTTCATGACATATATTCCACAGTCGTTTCTATACAATACAAAATCAGATAGCTGAGACAAATTGCCTTCATTGGTTAAGTTCAAAGAGAAATAGGTGAAGTTGAGGGACTTACTCATTTCCGGCAGCCATCTGGTCTGGCACGTTCGTCGGGTAATGTATTTTCCAGTTGCAAATGTCTGGTACTTGATACCCTTTAACCTTAGATTTTACCTTATTCTGATCCAATAGGACACTCACAAGCTGTAACACACGATGATGAAGGTCTGCTCTTCCTCCGATGTTGGACAATTTGTTATGGATTGTGTCCATAATGATGACTTGCTCTGTCCTGAATGAAATTATCTGTAACGCCCAATGTGATTCACGTAGGCAAACCGGAATAAATATCTGCACACGTTTTTTGGCAATAGTCCAGTTAAGACATTACAAGACATCCATGTAAATAGTTGGAACATATTACAACATTTTAATATGCAGATGTAGTAAATTGTGGGGATACTTACAAATTGCACTTCATGGTTTTTGCCAATGTGATTCTTGAAGTGCGCGTACAAGGCTGCGGCAGTTCCTTTGCTTATGACGGGCATTTTTGCAGCACTATACTGATAGGACGCCAGATTCTGTGATTCGCGTTCTCGGTTACCATCTTGTACATCACATTTCCAATGGATAAACCTTTGTAATCACTTACCCCTAACCAAGTGGGAAGGTACCAAATACTTTTCTTTTCTGGATCCACTCTACTCTGTAGCATAATGGCATGGAAATCTATAACCTGCATCATCTAAATGTTACTCATATAGAAGTCACCCTTACCCGTCAATAATGGAAGCAAGTAATATATTATGCAATCTTACATCATTAGATATCCATCTGTTTGGTAAAAGAGAAAGCATGGCCTGTCTATTAAGGTGAGCGGATTCCGTCATACATAGACATTCGCTGCATCATATAAACCAGTGTAGCCATTTGAACAAAGTAGAATAATATCCCAATACATGAAGACCGAGGACAGTGACACTAACCTAGGCTCGTGGTCCTCATTCCAAGCATACTCAATGATATTCCATTGAGCTGTTGTAAAGTTTTTCAGCACACTTACTGGCAAATCCGCTGGGAAGAATTTTTGTAGCGCCTAACAATGAAAAATTACAACCATGGATTAACACTGTAATCCTGTCTTTCTTCAATGGTGCTTTAACGCACGCTTCCATGCTGGCTGGTTCTTATACCTCAGGGATAGCTGTCCGAGCACGCTTCCTGGCCCTCGTAACCGGCTTTGGGGGGACAAACGGGGAGCTCTTGAACGCCGACGGTTTCCGCTCAGCCGTTCGTCGTGTGGTCTTTCTGAAGAGAACAGCTGTGGTCGATGATCCACTTTCCTGTCGTGAGTACGATAGTGTAATTCAGACCTTGCATTTATCTGTTTCAGCCATATAGACAATGCAAAGTAATGATACTTCACCTTCAAATGAACTTCGGCCTCCTCGCCAATCCTCTTCACCTCTTCCATGTCTTGAACAACTTCCGGATCAGCAACTATGGGATCCCCTGTCTGAACATCTTCCTTATATATCGGAACATCTTCCTCTTCTGGCGGAGATGCTTTTGTTGTCTTTTGATCTTCGTTATCTGTGGGAACATCTACCTCTGTGTTAACATCTTCATCAACCATTTTTGCCTTTCCTTTATTCCCAAACAGGAAATCCCGATCACGTTCCTCAGATGGTGTCAAGTCGAGGTCAGATAGAGTGTCTCGTTTCAGATTAACAGCCTCCGATGGTCCAAAGAATACGGATAGTCTATTCAGACCTCGAGCAAGTTGTAACGCACGAGGGTCGGAATAATCGTCTGAACCTTCGGGCAATTTATCTTGCATCTGAGGAGGATGGACCGGCACCAAGCTTCTCTCCGAAATCATAGTTGACCCAACTTCAACTTCAGCTACATTGAAGGCCGTGTCCGGTTCACGTGGGTGAGTTTGTGGAGATTGTACCTGCTCGACATTGTCATCAGGGTTTGGTGGTGCGACTCCTTCAGGCTCTTCTTCCTGCCCTCCATCATGTCCAGCTGTGGTCTTTTCCTTCACAGGTTTGCCTGCTCGCCCTCTTTGTCTTCGTACTTCACCGATAATGTAATTCAATTTCCGGATGATGTGCTCATTACTTGCATGGAGTCTCATGACAGAAAGTTCCACTGTCTGGTATTGAAGCCAAACATACAACGCCATTGTTAACATTAAACTTCAAATCCAAAATATAAACAAACACAGAACTAAGCTTACCTTCAGACGACGCATAATAATTGCCATCTTGCCAGAGTCGCTCGCAGGATCAACTTCTTCCTCTGGATAAGTTTCGACATCACCTTCTTCCTGTTAATTACATTATGACACAATTACTCTTTCGTATAGTAATAAATACACAAGTACGTGCATTACAAGGTGGACAAAACTTACAAGATCGGCAACTTCAGCGTACGCAACGCAAAAAATGGCTTTCAGCCGCTCATCATCCCAATCTCGACACCGAGGCATTGTCCTACTGGTGTTTCTTGAGCTGGTATCATCAACAGACTTTTTGCAAGCATAAAACAACTGAAACCGGAATAACAAACGCAAACATTAACGATGTTATGTACAGAGTAAACACTTCACTCTAAACTCAATAAATAAGCTAAACAAACACTTCACTATAAGATCTCACCAGCAGTAGATGAACGCAACCTCCTATATACTTTCCCTGATGACTTTTGAATGCCCTCACTTGACTAACAAGATTATCAAGCACGTGAGTGGCCCAGTCAAACTTACAAATTGCCTCGACATCCCGTGTGGCTAGAAGGTACTCCTTGTCAATATCGAAGGCAGTTGTCGGGCACAAATAGCATCCTACTATGAAAAGTACGACCTCCGCCTTCCAAAGGTCATCGGGAAAATCTCTTCCCATCATTGTACTTTCAACGGACTTCAGAGATATCTTCCCTCTCTTCAGGTGAAGTTTAAGTTCGTCCCGAACGGTCTCCATGTGACCACTAAATGGCACACCGACTTTCGTAGCAGGTAAGCCAATCAGGGCCTTAACATCAACAGACTGCATTCGGTGCTCCACACCATCAATTACCATTACCCTCTTAACGGGGTCGAACAACTTAAGACAACACTTCAACGCCTTGTGATGAACTTGCCTACTTGCCAAATGCAATAGCCCATTAAATCCTAAGTCAGAAAGGGCTGCCCGCTTCGCATCATTAAATGTATTCAGGACAGAAAACAACTTCCGCGGACTACACCTTGTATAAAGGTACTCCTGAGTAAACACACGTAGACTACCTCAATACTAGAATCATAATGACTCGCAACAATGATGGTTCAACATTTACCTTGTCTTTACGCAGCCACTTCGCCTTCTCCTTTTTAGAAGAACCAGAAGCTGGTGTGTTGCCTTCGTTAGGACCTTCTGGAGGGTGATCACCGAATGCCTCGGGTGAAATTTCTCCTGGCAATTCTGCAAATTCTTCTTCCATATCTGCACTTTCGATGAAATAACTAAAAAGGAAATCAACTAAACATCACAAACCGAATCAACGGAAACCATATCAAATCGAATTACACCCCACTCAAACAAAACAGAATTCAAACCGAACCCCAAATCACCCACGAAACCCACTCCATCACCCAGTACATCAGCCAGTCACACCAAAACACCCACGAAACCACGGAATCGAACACCCACTCCATCACCCACGAAACCACGGAATCGACCACCCACTCCATCACCCACGAAACCACGGAATCGAACACCCACTCCATCACCCACGAAACCCACTCCATCACCCAGTACATCAGCCAGTCACACCAAAACACCCACGAAACCACGGAATCGAACACCCACACCATCACCCAGTCCCACTCGAACCGAACACCCACTCCATCACCCAGCCCACTGTAACCACTACAAAACCGAAACCCAAATCTGTCACGAAACCTTAAACGACTACACACCCTCACGCACACTCGACCGACTCAACTAAACCAATAACGAAACCACAATGCAGAAAAAAACCCAACTTACCGCGTCGGGCGACCACCTAATATCCTACCCGTTCCAGCCCTAAACCGTAATGGCAGAAGAAAATGGTCGAGAAAGGGAGAGGACGACCACCTGATGTCCTTGTCGTCCAAACCAGGAGACCCGCCTCTACTTCCACAGCAACGGCGAACCAAACGGAAGGAATGGGTTCGGAGAGGGAAGGAAGACGATCGGCGGCGGGAAGGAAAACGTCTTCGAACGAAATGGAGGAATAGTTTCAGTAAAGTAGTAATAATACTAGTAACCGGGGCAAAAAAGTCATTTCACATCAAAATTTAGAATAATTAGGTTCGGAGTTAGGTTCGGAAACACTGTTCAAAGTAGTAAAATTTCTTAGTCAACGCCTATAAAGTAGTGACAATTTACTACTTATTTCAGTAAAAACATCTTAAAGTAGTAAACATTTACGACAAACCCTACCTATTTACTACCAATTTTACCAACTCAAACATAATTTTACTAAAAATCACAACGAAAGTAGTAAACAATTACTACTTATCGACATAATTTGTACAGTTAAAAGTAGTACAATTTACTATTTTTTATACTACTTTTACGCTGACTTTACTAAAAAGGAGAAATTTAGTAAAGTCAACGTAGAAGTAGTAAAAAAAGTAGTAAAATGTACTACTTTTTTTACTACTTCTACGTTGACTTTACTAAAAGTGTGGTTTTCTTAGTAAAGTCAACGTAGAAGTAGTAAAAAAAGTAGTAAAATGTACTACTTTTTTTACTACTTCTACGTTGACTTTACTAAAAATGAGGTCTTAGTAAAGTCAGCGTAAAAGTAGTAAAATTGCACTACGATGAACAGTGCAAAAGTAGTAAAATTTACGACATTTTATACTACATTTGCGTTGACTTTACTAAAAGAAGACCAAAAAGTAGTAAAATTTACTACGTTTTTTACTACTTTTGCGTTGACTTGAGTAGTAACGGTCAACTTTTAGTAAAATTTACTACTTATTTTTAGTATTAAGTAGTAAACTACGTAAGTCCCACGTGCACGTACCGTTAGCCGCTTCCCGAAAAAGCGGTATGTTTTCGTAGAAATGAGATGAGATGAAAATTTTGTTAAACCAAACACCTCCTCAGTTTTTATACACATTTATTGTACGGGTCCGTCTGCACGTTTTATTTGTTGGGCCTCCAGAAAATTGAATTCCTCTGATAGTTTTCGTGAAAGAGAGTCAGAACGACAAAAATATACCAACCACTTAAAATTACAACTTCATCTGACAACCATGAAAATTTTTCGATTTTTGGTTTGTAATTTAATCGTATTGTTTTTCTACTATGTAAATCCAATTCAAAATTCATCCATTAAGAGGGAATATTAGGAATCATTTGAAGGAATTTATGAGCGAATATTGTAATAGTTATTAGTCTCTCTGTTTTTTTTTTTTACCCCAACACACTCTTGTCGTCTTCGAAATGTCCCCGGCACGTTGGTTCTTGGCATGTGATGAACGAAACCGTATAACATATCATGGGGAATATTTAAACTGTGTCGAGTTCTCTTTACAATTCTAGGCACTCATCCGTGGAATTTTTTTTATGTATACACAATACAAAACCACGAAATAATATTGTTGATATGTTAGAGTTTTAAAAATATCGAAATTCATGATGTTTATGGTGAAATACTGTAAAAAAATGTATATAAAATATAGAGACAAAAAGGGAAAAAGGGGAAATAAACAAACCTTAAGGAGATGGCGTCGATGTTGAAGGATCCTGGCAGCGCCCAAGAGCATAGAGACATGAGCATCGTGTCCGCAGGCGTGCATCTTCCCTGGGAATTTGCTCTTGTGCTCCCACTCCACTCCCTCCTAATAATATTAAAACAACCTCTCCCTTTGGTTATTCAATAACTATGTTAGTTTCAGACAAGTTTATTAACGAGCTTTTGTTACTCAATAATGTTTGCCAAACTTAAAATTTGCAGTCTAATGCCACAAATTCTGATTTTGTTGCTCAAAGTTTTAAATGACAAAAGAACTCCGAGTTCAGGTGATATATTTTTCTAGACAGGGTAAATTTTGAATTCTAAACTTATAGTTCACTTATGAGCCTTTGAAACTTTGATTTTGTAACTCAGATTTCTTTGAAAACTAAAAAATTATAAACTCATGTTTATTGCATTAATTTACTAATTTTAGACTTGTCAAACCTTTATTTTGTGAATTAGTGTTATCGAGGAGTTTGAATTTTTTACTTCGGTTGATTGATTCTTCGTGATAATAAGGCTAGCACCACACCACCTTGGGGAAGAAAATAAAAGCAAGTATTCTGAAAACAGAATCTCATGATTAAATGCACAAAGTCGTACCAGGTCAACTTCACAGTACAGGTTCGTTATACTTGCAACACTTCACACACACACACATATATATATCAAGAAAGTTTGCTTAAAATCAAACTTCACCCTTTTGAGATCGAATGTGAAGTTAGAGTTTTAAGGTATGATTTAAGCAAAAGGCTCGTTTGAAGCTAAGAGTTTTGCTCGTTTTTAGGGAAAACCAGAAAGGGAAACCGGTCTCACCTGAATAGGAAGCGCGTCCATGTCTGCCCTCAGGGCAACAAAGGGCGGATCCCCGGTTCCAATGAAGGCTCGAATCCCCGTCCCGGCCAACGGGTACTCATACTCTATTCCCAACTGATCTAACTCCCTCCTTATCAGCTCGCTTGTCCTCACCTCTTCGAACGCTAGCTCCGGGTACTCGTGTATCCTCCTCCTTATCCCCTTCAACCAAGAAACCATCTCTCTGCTCTTCGCCAAGCCCTTGATTGCTTCCCCTCGGTCCCTCGTCCAACCTCCCAAGTCGGCCCGTTCCTCGTTCCGGACCAGACTCCCCGTGCAGTTTGCGACAGGCCTAGCCTCCTGATCAGATATCCCGCCTACTCGGACATGGAAGCCGAGATCCTGATCGCTCACGGGGGCTATGACCAGAGAAACGCTGTTCAAGCACGCGACGAAAAGGACGAAGAGCAGGCAGGGCGTGTGAGAGTCCATCGATTGTTTTCGTGCTGATGACGAGGGAGAAGCACTGGGGTAAGAGATAGAGAAGTTGCTGGAGGAGATAATTAATAAAAGGCTGGGGAAGGGGCACTAAATACTTGCGGGGGGGTGTCAAAACTCATGATCTAATCTAACTTTTTCTTGAATAATTGGAAAATGTATCAGAATATGTGTGTGTTTGGGGGGTGGGCGGGGAATATGAGCACGTGGGAGAAAGAGGAGAATAAGCACGGGGATGGGATGGGGAATGCGATTTGTCCTTATTTTATTAAAACTTATTGCCTTCGGGTCCATCATCCCATTTGGCCATCATGGTGGGGAAGAGTTTGAATCGAATTCTTACAGTTGGGGGTACGACTGGCCAGTGTTATTACCCCATTCTGGTAAGTGCAACAAGTTCGCGTGTCGTGAACCAAAATTATTCTCAATTGGCGTTGGATTCTCGTTGCTTTGGAATTTCGGTTAAATAATGTCATGAAACTTGTGGAAACTTTTGGAAGCTGCCATTGAAAGACCCAAGAATCTCGCAGAAATTATTACTCGAAGATAAATATTACAAAGTTATTTAGGTTTCCAAAAGTCACTCACTATTCCAAAGAGGTTGCCATTGCCACGTCCTTTTTCTTGTGCAAAAAATTTGACAGTAAGCATTTCGTAAAGCCGATTGCAAATTTTAGAAAATTAAATGCAGCCGGAGAAAAAAAAGTACGGTAGTTGGATAAATTATATATAAAAATATAAAAAGTGTTGTTGGTTGTTTATAATAGTTTCTTCTAAATACGATCGTGATTTTAAAAATAACTGAATATTATCGAAAAGTCGTTACTTAAAGTACGTAACGATTTGTTTGACAAAGAAAGTCGCTTCTTCAAACAGCGACTCTATGGAAACACCATAAGGCACTACTTCAAGGGGTGACACCGTAAAGTCGCTACTTAGCGACTTCACTTTAAAACTCGCAAGCTTATTTCATAATTTTTATTTTATAAGTAACGGTAAGTTTTGTACATTCCTCTCCAAAGTCTGACGTTATTTTCTCATTTACAGATGTCACGTTCAATTGATAGAAATGACACAGGTGTCATGTCTCTATGCACAATCTACTCAATATTTGTGTTTCTTCATCTTGTTGTTTTATCTTCCAATTTGTGGGAGAGGGGGAAGACGAATTATTGGGTTTTTGTCTGAAATGGGGAAACAACATTTTGTTTTGATTTCTTTCCCCCTTTCTTTTTCGTCATCTTCTTTGGGAATCTTCTCACCCACCACTTGATAGACTGGCGAAATTGTCAATGGATTTATTATTGTGGGGCTTTCCTTTGCCGACAACACCAAACGACAGGTATTATCATTAACCTAATTGTCCATTGAAAGTAAAATTTATCCTTTGATGACTACTTCCATCATATAAAGTCACACCAACACATACGTGAATGGACAACCAAGAGCAGCTATCAATTGTGGTCACACGACCAATGAAAAGGAAGAACGCGCGTGCTTCCATTGAAAAACACGATACACGATACAAAAAGGAGTTCAGGAAATGATTGTCGTTGTCTTATTCTGATATTAACTAATGTTATTTATACTAAATTTAAGACGATAACTGAAAAACACACGTGTAAATTGAGCGGAACCGTCTTCTTTAACTGTTGTGCATCCGCTGAAATTAGACCCCAACCGCCTTATCCACTTGTAGCATTAGTTAGTATAACATGAAAATCATTTCAAACCCCACAAACAAACATTTAGTTGTCACTTTGGTACTGTGTACTCTATTTCCAATGGTATGGTCTTCTATCTCTTACGCTTTCTTTCACTCTTTTTACAATGGCAGAATGCACCTATTTATAGAAGAGGTTCAAAAACTAAATGTTAAAAAATAAAATTAACAAGAATAGGTTATCTGCATAAAAGAAAACAAATAATTAATTTCATTAGTTAGAAAATATAAATTCTATTTTATTTATTTGGTAACAAATACTTAATTTCGATCATATTAAATTTCTCTTCAATAAAGATGATTCTCAGGGAATATTCTTTTTTAATTTTGTAATTAAATAAACAATTACCTAATCCTAAAATATTTTGGTTACAGCTTCTACTATGTCTTTGAAGCTTCTGAACTTCGAACTTCAAACTTCTATATGACTATATCATCAAAATCACACCAACAATATATGTTCTTTACTTTTCTTAGCATAAGAGATTGACATATCATAAAAAGATACACAACCTTGATATAAATATCGTTTGACAAAATCGATGAAGTTTAGTTTTTATCTCCGAACCAAAAATTCAAATTTAGTGAATCATATCTATGATTGGTTTCATATTCTTCAAAATGAAGGATAGAACTTATGAATCTTTAAGGAAATTGTTTAATAAATAATTTACAACCTAATGTGACTTGACCCAATTAGTATCACGAAATAATTCGAATGTTAGCACAAAAATAAGTATTCAAGAAAATCCCTGATATCTATCGAAGGAATATATAACACTTCACCAATTAATCCTTTTATATATTCAAAATTTCTTACACTAAGAAATATTGTTATTGATATGAGTTGCCTGGAAAATCACAACAACATTATTGAATTACGATTGTAGCAAATTTGTAATTTATACTAACCTTATCTTTAACAATCGCCACAATCAGTAGTGCCATTAAATTATGAATTCCAAATATAAGTTTTTTGTAGCATAATTTCGTATAATAAAGTAAAACGGAGCGACCTAAGTGTGAGATATTATAACGAATATCTTTCATGATGCAGAACTGGAAACCTCAGTTTACTATCCAAAAACACCATGTGTTATTCTAAAAGTACAACTGACCGGAATCTGATCGCATATCACAACAAACGATACATTGCAAGCTCGACTTGCCATATTGATCACACCAACGTAAACATGTACATACGATCGATCGTCTGCGCATGGATTTTGTTTATTTGAGAATAGGATAAACTGCGTACATGGCGATGCCGCAGAGCCCCTCGGCAGCTTCCACACCTCTTTGGATCCTCATATATCCCTCTTCTCCCCATAGTGTCCCCCATGAGTTCTTTATCAGCCAGTAATCGGTCCCATCATCAGCTGTACCATAACCGACTAGTGTAACTGCGTGGTTCAAATCAGTACCACAAGGTCCACTGAAAACGCCACTACTGTAATGCATGAATGCACTGTCCCTGGCATCAATCCCGGCAGAAATCGGTTGGTTAACAACGGCCTGCAGAAGAGCATTCTCATCGTCTGCTGGGACGGATTCATAACTCGTGATTGTAGCCACGGATACAGCATTGGTGTTACAGGTTCCCTCTACTCCTTGATAAGGGTAGTCGAGCTCCGTGTCGAGGCCGTTATTCGCTACGATGAACTTGAAAGCGTTTTCCATCCTGTTAGGATTGCAGCCTTGACCAACGTCCATGCAATCAACCAACTCTTGTTCCGACAAGCTGATCAATTTCCCTGTTCCTATCTCGACAATACCTTCCATAGCCCCGACGGCAGAAAACGCCCAGCAGCAATCTAATTCATTGAAGAATTTGTCCGACTGAACAGGAGGTTCCACAAAAAAAAAGGGAATGGAGAAATTTTATATCACAAGTTGAACAGTCATAAGGTAAAGAGCCTTACTGCAGGCTTCTTGGTTTTTGACCTCTGTCACGGCTCCTGAATCTACCCAATTCAGGCTCACTGGAACATCACCTAAATCTGTGCTGGCATACCGAAACGACGTGCTCGATGAAGGCACCCGATCTTGATTTTTCTGAAATCCGTGATTGGCTTCACGGATCTCCTCGTCAGTCCTATCGGCAAACTGGTTGATGCCTAGCTTATAGGTGTTGCTCCCGTTATTGTTAAAATAATCGATGAAGTCAAGAGATTTCTTGAATATAGACAACCTTTTCTCCTCCTCATCACTATTCGCATACACACGACCGTGGAGAGCTTTCCATTTCCCAAACCTCTCTGACAGAGATAGCTGAGGTACTTCCCCAGGAGACGCTAAGGTTGCACAAAGTGCAAGGAACACGCCAAACACAGAGCAATCTTCCCTCGAGCATGTTGGCCACTCAATGATTACTCGTGTTTAAGTTGAATGCCAAACAATTAAGAGCTATTGGGACATTTATATGGAAAAGAACCAATGTGCTGTTCTGAAACCATGAATATTTTGTAAGGGTTTTACATACCAATAAGCTAAAAAAATGAATATCAAAGGGCTCTTTCAAGTATTTCATAAGACATGACAAGGAAAATTTTGAAAGTTTTATAAATGGACGAATGTGAAGCAGAACCGTATGTATGTACGTCAACTGGTATATCCGCGAAGCGGCCTGTTCTCAAATGCCTTGATATATTACTATTTCCGAGGGAATTGATCTATATCTCCCTTCACTACATACACATAACACCAATGAACACCTCAAGGTACCGTCATTTCACCAGAACCATTCCACATCGTAACGCATTCCCCGATCATCATTGACTCAGTAAAGCCTGCAAATATCGATGCGCCCGTGTTTCCGGCGATTTAGAAAAGAATCTTTAAGGAATGTTGGTAATAGGCCCATTCGTCACCATCACAATGACCATTTCAATCCCCCCAAGTCTTTCTTTTATCTTTTCCATTATGAAACTCGCGACGCTTATCCATGTGATGAGTTTGGTCTTCTTGCCTTATACATCATCTACGTTGTTTGTTCCGAAATAGAAAACTGCTGAAAAGAAAATGGGATAAACCCTAAGAATGAGCTAAATGGCAACTACAAAATGAGCTATCTTCATCTTGATCTCCAAGTCTTCCTTATAATTTTCTTTTCGAGATTTTCCATTCTTAGTTTAGTATTTTACATACAAAAGCCTTTGTATTTCTTATCATCACGTTACTTTCATGAATGTCGATGCGAAACCACACGGAAAATGTCAAACAAACTAATTCGATGTTATAAACCGTGACCTTATACCGCATGCTTCATGTATATATATATGTATGTATGTATGATATATCCGATCTTCCCGAATAATTTTATTCACATTCTTAAGACAATTTTTTTCAGTCAGTAAGAAGACTTTTGAAGGGACCATAAAACCTGGCCTGTAAACTAATTAAAAAAAAAACGAGAATCGTACCGTAATTTGATAATGAATGCGAGTGGGAAGATTAGATATAGTTATTGTCCATTTAAATGTAGATACGACATTTGTTTAAGCGATTAATATCTTTTGAGAAGTAACACACATGGAGGTTGACGCGTGAAATAAACAAATCTCTTCTAAGTCTTTCCTCGAACTTTCTTTTTAATAATGCAAAGAAAAGATTCTAATACGAGGATCCGGGTCCGCTATCTCAAGTGTCCTCTGGTCGACGCCAGGGCTCGGTCGAGGCTGCTTTAAGCGCGGAGATCCAACCTACGCGGTTTGTTACACGCGCCTTCAAGTTTTTTATCTCCGAGTTTCGTCTTGTCGAAATTTCCGTGAAGCTCGATTAATTTTCATGCAAATCAAACTAGAAAGCGGTGGAGGAGGTGGAAAATGGTCAAAAAATTCTAACTAAGACATGTCAAATAATTAGAATTAACTGAGTGAGTAAGAATAATACTCACAAGGCGTTGTGTGGCCCGTTGATGTCGATCCTCCGTGATGTCGGTAGATAATATTCCTTGGTAATGAATTCCTAGTTGTTTTACATGCAAAACAGATGAAAAGAGAAATGGGCAAAGCCTTTAGTAACCGTACATAAATTTAACCGAACCGAGACAGTAAGGCGTTTGAAATGGTTGAACTGAATGGGGCATTTTATAGCCCGTTGATGTCGATCATTTGATATGTCAGAAGATGCTTCCTTGGTCGTCGAATCCTCAATTATTTACATGCAAAAGAGTAGATAAGATGTAAATTTAACTAGTAAGAATGGTAAGAGACCGTGTCGAAATAATGACGTTATATCTTGACATGTCGAGCTAATTCCAATTACAGTGATCAAAGCATGTATGAATTACCCGCTTGCATTCGGGTAACTTGATGATACTATTTTTTTTAATGCAAAATAAACAACAAAAGTGGACGGGAAAGTATTTGTTCATTCGAAAAGATAAAAACCTAGGAAGAAATTGAGGAGTTGTCCTTGAATACTGTCGTATAGCAGCAACCTTTATTTTATCCATTTAATTTTTCCATGGTACCGCTGGGTCTCGTGGAATTTAGATTGATGGATGGAAGCACCGTGGTTACATGGTCATGATGGTTCGCTGGCGACACGTCACGCTCTGCTGGGACCAATTTGGGTATCTACAAAGATTACATCGGGCATTAGACTGGATGTTTTAAAATTGTGAAGTGCCTTCAATTTGGTCCTAAAATTGTGATCAAGACTAGTATTTAGCTTTGAAACATTAAAATCGATTTCAATTAGCCTTAAAATTGTAAAATTTATCTAGTTTTTGTGTTTTAACAAAACCTTAAAGCTTACACATAATTCTTAAATATTAAGTTCCTACGTGTTTGATTTAATTGAAGAGAGATTTCATAACTTAAAATCGAAAGTATATGGCTTATAACGTATTTTTATCTACATTAAATAATGTAATATTTACGGCGAATTTCATTATGGTTTGATCTTTATTCCCCCCTTAGTTATTCTTTAAATGTTTATAGGTCTTAGAAAAATTTATTTACGGTGTTTGAATTTGTTTAAAAAATAAAATGAAAAAACTCAACCATCCGTCATTTGATGGCCTCCCAAGGTGTCTGTCACTTGTGATCATATTCCCATTTCATCCCTGAAGTCATTGTAGTTACGTCGTATTGATGACCTACTCCTGCAGAAACAGTCTTTTTTAGACTTTTGTTCGATATATAATCATGCGATGGCTAGTAGGTGTTAGCATTATGTTCAACAGCCAATCAGTTTTATGTTTATTTTTATAATAAATGATGATTTTATTATTTTGTTCCTTGAGTTATCATGATATATGGATCACGAAGGTTGATGACCTGAGTTGTAAAACTCCATTATCTTCATTATGATTTCTCTAAAATCCCTGATCTTGATAATTAGAATGGGACACTAATTATCAAATAAGATTAGTGTGTGGATTAGATTATGACCATGTTTTACAGGTCATGTGATAAGGAGTTATCAATCTAATCACACAAGTATCTAAATGAGTTTAGGTGACTGGAATGACCCGATATGAAATACTAAGATTACATTGTGTTATTGGTATTTCGTGTGTCTAGAATTTTATGGTTGAGATGGTTCTCTTCAATATGTAAAATGTATTTTGTTGGTGCCATCAAAAATCTCTAGATTGGGATTAATAAAGGTGTTTGCTACATTATACATGGAGCATATGTGGAGAGTGTTCGCATCAAGAAACCTTTGTCCCTCGAATGATGAGTGATGATGTCTACGGGCCATCGATGAATAGAGATCACATGTGCACAATGATTAATGGTTAATCATAAGAGATCGATATTCAGGAAATCGAGAATATATAATTCGATGAGGATGTCGCATTCTTATCTTGTGATTATATGGACATCATGTGACAAGGAATTGACACAAACAGTTTATGTTGTTTGAGGATCACAATTTGCCCGGCGTATTTTGTCTGCGTCGTTTGGGGATCAATATATGTTGGCTAGGCATAAACTTGATTTTAGAATTAAATTGGTTAATTATATAACCCAAGTGACGGGATCCCACAGGGTCACACCGCATAAGAACAGGTACGGAAAGAATGTTTTACCGTGTCACATATAGTTGTGATCATATGTCTGAATTAATGATAAAAGTTATAATTAATTATAGACGAGCAGTTTATGTTATGAGATAACATAAATTAATCCTAGATATTTTGGTCGTAATCTATTATTATAATATAATATATATATGATATAAATTATATTTAAAATAATAGTAAAATAAAAATCAACCCTGAGACTTTCCTATATGTGATCGTCTCTTGCATTAGGGTTGGATAACAATTTTAGAAAATCGTTTCTTACCTTGATTGGGAGACCAAAATTGATATCCTTTGGAACAACGGTTTGTTCCGGAGATTTTGATCTAGACGAAGCGGTTTCATCTCGCGTGCTTCCTAGCTAAAGCACTCGGGCATCTTTTCGAGTTCTTGGTGGATACCTTAGGAGGTTTTCGTTTTGAAAACTAGATCGGGTTCGTCGTCGATTCGGAGAGAACAATTATCAACCAAATCCGTAGGTAAGAAAAGGTATAATTTTTATCCCTATACACAGCATCGGTTCTAATCCACTCTGAATAGGTAGATCCTTAGGTTGTTCACCGAATTTATGAAATTCGATGTCATCAATCTTAAACAGACGAGGATCGGATCCTTCAATTGGTATCAGAGCGAGGGTCTATACGGAGTGCCTTTAGACGTGTGAGATGCTAAAATCTATGGAAGAACGTGATTGTTAATTTTCGTTTCCGAAGTTTCTGAAATTTTAATGGTATAATAAATTGGTTTTAGATATAAAGTTGTTATATCAAAATCTTAGATTTTTATTATACGAGAGATTGATTTTAGATATAAAATTGTTATATCTAAATGTTGGGAATATTTTTATTAACAAATTTTAGATTTGAAATTATTATATCTAATTATTTGAATTATAAAATTAAAAACAAAAATTGATCTAAGGGTTAGATTAATTATTTCTGTAAGGTAAGAAGAGACATGAGATGTCTGATGATTAATTGCTTTTAAATGTCCTAAAATAATAGGTTTGATTCCTTCCCTACTCTATCCGCCTCAAATTACAGATTATTTGCGATGAGCTCCACCCAAGTGGGCGTTGTATTCAATCCGTAGTAGTCGTGGGGTATGTCCGACATGCCGAGCAAAATAGAGTGAGGTTTGCCTATCAAGGGGCTAAAACGGTTTTAGACCTTGAGGAATAGATCGTTAACATATGGTGATATTTTAGCGAGCCAAGAGTCACATGTGATGTGATTAGCAAGGAGTTGCTTACCTAAAATAATTAAGTGTAAGTTTCATGCCGACGCTGACTTAGACTTAATGAAAATGTGGATCTTGGTCCTACTACTTTTATAGGACAATATTAAAATTGCAGTGGGAGTTTTTTTTTTTTTTTTTTTTTATAAAACTATGATTTTATAAAACTATTTATGAATTAAATTTTTCTTGTGTTGTAGATAATGTCTACGTCTGCGAACACGCCTCAAAATTCATTTTTTCGTTCTTTGTTGGAAAAGGAACGTCTGCGCTCGGATGGGACTAACTTCCTGGATTGGTCTCGTCAAATGGGAATTGTTCTCAGATATGAGCGTAAGGAATATGTTCTTGATGTTCCCTTACCCGAGCAGCCGACTGGTGATATTACATCAGATGATATCGCTAAATACAGGAAACACCTTGATGATGAGCATGAGGTGCAGACTCTCTTGCTTTCAATGATGGAGTCTGAGTTACAGAAAGAGTTTCTGTATCAAAACTCATATTTCATCATGAACAAGCTCAAGAAAATGTTTCAAGAGAAAGCAAGAGTTGAGCGATACAAGGTGATTCAGGATCTCTTATCTTGCAAGATGTCGGAAGGGAGTTCCGTTAGTACCCATTTGCTCAAAATGTTTGGCTTATTGCGGGAACTGGAAAGACTTAACCATCCTGTGGAACAATCGTTGGCCACGGACATAGTCCTAAATTCTCTCCCGAAGAGTTTTTCGGGATTCATTATGAATTATCATATGAATGATATGGATAAGAGTCTCGAGGAGTTGCATGGAATGCTTAAAACCGCTGATGCCGACATGAAGAAGGGTTCTTCATCGGTTTTGGTTGTAAGCTCGGGGTCGGAAAGGACCAAGAAAGGGAATTATAAAGGTAAGCGTAAAGCTCCGAAGGGAAAGGGCAAAATGGCGATTTTGCCACAACCTAAGGTGAAGAAGGCAAAAGTTGCTGAGGGCGCCGAATGCTTCTATTGTCATGGAATTGGACATTGGAAGAGAAACTGTCCCAAGTACCTTGATGACAAGAAGGCAGGAAATGTTCCAACCAAGCAGTCAGGTATATTTGTTATTGAAATCAATTTAGCTACTTCTTTTGATGATTGGGTATTAG
The DNA here is from genome assembly GCA_023653495.1 of Melastoma candidum. Classification (NCBI taxonomy): domain Eukaryota; kingdom Viridiplantae; phylum Streptophyta; class Magnoliopsida; order Myrtales; family Melastomataceae; genus Melastoma; species Melastoma candidum. Next base: position 111,121 of record CM042880.1, read on the forward strand.
ATACTGGATCATGTGCTCATATTTGTTCAAATATGAAGGCACTTAAAGAAAGGAGGATGCTAAGGAAGGGTGAAGTGCAACTCCGCGTTGGAAATGGAGCAAGTGTTGCGAGCCTCTTCGTGGGATGTGTTGAGTTGCATTTACCAAGTGGACTTGAAATAAAACTGAATAATGTTTATTTTGTCCCATCCATTTCTAGGAACATTATCTCTGTTTCGTGTTTGGACACTGATGGTTTTGAATTTTTCATAAAGAACAAATGTTGTTCTATCTACAGAGATGGTGTGTTTTATGGATCATCTTATATGAAAGATGGTTTATACGTGCTAGACATGGAGAAGCCCATTTATAATGTTAATAACAAAAAACTCAAGTCTTCCCATGAGAGTATGACTCACATATGGCATCACCGCTTAGGTCATATAAATGAGAGTCGCATCAAGAAATTGCAAGAACTTGGAGCTCTTGGTAATCTTGACTTGGAGTCTATAGACAGGTGCGAATCTTGTTTGATTGGTAAAATGACTAAAGCGCCGTTCAAAAGGGAAGGTGAAAGAGCAAGTAACTTATTGGAACTTGTACATACTGATGTATGTGGACCCATGAGTACTTCTGCTAGAGGAGGTTTTCGATACTTCATAACCTTTACCGACGACTTAAGTAGATACGGCTATGTCTATTTAATGAGGCAAAAATCTGAAACCTTTGAAAAGTTCAAAGAATTCAAAAGTGAAGTTGAGAACCAACTCGATAAGAAAGTTAAAACTTTACGATCGGATCGTGGAGGTGAATACTTGAGTTTGGAATTTCAAGCTTATCTAAGGGAGTGCGGAATAGTTTCCCAACTCACACCTCCAGGAACACCGCAATGGAATGGTGTATCTGAGAGGAGGAATAGAACCTTGTTGGATATGGTTCGTTCTATGATGAGCGGGACAAGTCTACCGATAAACCTTTGGAGTTACGCATTAGAAACCGCCGCATTTTTACTTAATAGGGTTCCATCTAAGTCTGTAGAGAAGACGCCATATCAGTTATGGTTTGGAAAGGTTCCATCAATGTCTTTTCTTAAAATTTGGGGTTGCCAGTCTTTTGTTAAAAGATTGATATCAGACAAACTTGAACCCAAATCAGACAAATGTTTCTTTATAGGTTATCCGAAAGAGACTAGAGGATATTATTTTTATTACCCGTCTGAAAACAAGATTGTTGTTGCTCGACATGGAGTATTCTTGGAGAAAGAGTTTCTCGCAAGAACTAGTCAAAGTGATATTAACCTTGAAGAGGTTCAAGAAACATCACCAGGCGACATGATCATCCGTGATCATGTGTTCCAATCGTTTGATGTGGGGAATAGTGGGAGTAATATTGAACCAACACCTCAAGTGGTTGAGGAAGATGTTCAAGCATCCTCTCAAGAGTTCTCGACTCAAGTTCAAGAAGATCCAATACCACAAGTAGTTGTGGATAATATTCCTGAACCTGAGATTACACCAATGGAGACTCTGAGGAGATCCACGAGAGTGTCTCAACCACCAAAGAGGTATATAGAATTTTGTGAGGTGACGATATCAGATACCGAAGACCCTCTGACCTATAAAGAAGCAATGAATAGGCCCGACTCTGGAGAATGGCTCAAAGCCATGAAATCCGAAATGCAATCCATGTACGATAATCAGGTTTGGAACTTGGTTGAACCACCTCAAGGGGTTAGACCCATTGAAAACAAATGGGTCTTTAAAAGAAAGACCGATGTGGATGGCAACTTGACTATTTACAAGGCTCGGTTAGTAGCAAAAGGTTTTCGTCAAATTCAAGGAGTTGATTATGACGAGACTTTTTCGCCCGTGGCTATGTTAAAATCAATACGGATACTTCTAGCTATCGCCGCATTCTATGACTATGAGATATGGCAAATGGATGTCAAAACTGCATTTTTAAATGGTGATTTAGAAGAGGATGTGTATATGACACAACCCGAAGGTTTTGTCGATTCAATTGATAGTGGAAAGGTGTGCAAGCTTCAACGATCCATATATGGATTGAAGCAAGCATCCCGGAGTTGGAACATTCGATTTGACAAAGAAATTAAAATGTTTGATTTCGTCAAATGTGAAGAGGAACCTTGTTTATACAAGAAGATTAGTGGGAGCTCAATTATATTCCTGGTCTTATATGTGGATGACATACTTTTGATTGGGAATGATGTATCTCTACTGGGATTTGTTAAGTCATCATTGATGAAAGTGTTCTCGATGAAAGACTTGGGCGAGGCTACTTATGTATTAGGTATTCGAATCTATCGGGATAGATCGAATAGACTTATTGGATTAAGCCAAGATGCATATATCGACAAAGTGTTAAAGAGATTTAACATGGATGAATCCAAGAAGGGGTTTCTTCCGATGTCACATGGTGTACATCTAAGTAAGAAGCAGTGTCCGTTGACACCTGATGAACTAGATGCGATGAGTAGAGTTCCATATGCATCGGCAATTGGCTCTATTATGTACGCCATGATATGCACGCGCCCTGATGTCGCCTATGCTTTGAGTGCAACTAGTCGACATCAAGCGAATCCTGGTATGGGTCATTGGAGAGCTGTCAAGAATATTCTTAAGTACTTAAGAAGAACTAAGGATAATTTTCTAGTCTTCGGCGGGGATACTGAGCTTGTTGTAAGAGGTTACACTGATGCTAGCTTTCAATCGGATCCTGATGATTCTCGATCTCAATCGGGATACATATTCATCTTAAATGGAGGTGCTGTGAGCTGGAAAAGTTCTAAGCAAGAAACCACAGCAGATTCAACCACCGAGGCAGAATATATAGCTGCTTCAGAAGCAGCGAAGGAAGGGTGTTGGATTCGAAAGTTCGTGTCAGAACTTGGCATAGTGCCTAGTGTTTCTGGTCCGATTGAACTTTATTGTGACAACAATGGAGCGATCGCACAAGCTAGAGAGCCTAGATCGCACCAGAAATCTAAGCATGTTTTGAGACGTTATCATCTCATCCGTGAGATTGTCGAACGGGGCGATGTGAAAGTTGTTCGGGTAAACACAGAGGCAAACACGGCTGACCCGCTAACGAAGCCTTTATCTCAAGTTAAGCATACGATGCATGTTGCATCTATGGGTATTAGATACATGGGCAATTGGAATTGAATTATTGTTATCACACTTACGTGTGATACTGGATAAGTTGGCTACTTGTTTATGACCAATGGTCGATTGGCTCTAGAACAAGTGGGAGATTGTTAGCATTATGTTCAACAGCCAATCAGTTTTATGTTTATTTTTATAATAAATGATGATTTTATTATTTTGTTCCTTGAGTTATCATGATATATGGATCACGAAGGTTGATGACCTGAGTTGTAAAACTCCATTATCTTCATTATGATTTCTCTAAAATCCCTGATCTTGATAATTAGAATGGGACACTAATTATCAAATAAGATTAGTGTGTGGATTAGATTATGACCATGTTTTACAGGTCATGTGATAAGGAGTTATCAATCTAATCACACAAGTATCTAAATGAGTTTAGGTGACTGGAATGACCCGATATGAAATACTAAGATTACATTGTGTTATTGGTATTTCGTGTGTCTAGAATTTTATGGTTGAGATGGTTCTCTTCAATATGTAAAATGTATTTTGTTGGTGCCATCAAAAATCTCTAGATTGGGATTAATAAAGGTGTTTGCTACATTATACATGGAGCATATGTGGAGAGTGTTCGCATCAAGAAACCTTTGTCCCTCGAATGATGAGTGATGATGTCTACGGGCCATCGATGAATAGAGATCACATGTGCACAATGATTAATGGTTAATCATAAGAGATCGATATTCAGGAAATCGAGAATATATAATTCGATGAGGATGTCGCATTCTTATCTTGTGATTATATGGACATCATGTGACAAGGAATTGACACAAACAGTTTATGTTGTTTGAGGATCACAATTTGCCCGGCGTATTTTGTCTGCGTCGTTTGGGGATCAATATATGTTGGCTAGGCATAAACTTGATTTTAGAATTAAATTGGTTAATTCTATAACCCAAGTGACGGGATCCCACAGGGTCACACCGCATAAGAACAGGTACGGAAAGAATGTTTTACCGTGTCACATATAGTTGTGATCATATGTCTGAATTAATGATAAAAGTTATAATTAATTATAGACGAGCAGTTTATGTTATGAGATAACATAAATTAATCCTAGATATTTTGGTCGTAATCTATTATTATAATATAATATATATATGATATAAATTATATTTAAAATAATAGTAAAATAAAAATCAACCCTGAGACTTTCCTATATGTGATCGTCTCTTGCATTAGGGTTGGATAACGATTTTAGAAAATCGTTTCTTACCTTGATTGGGAGACCAAAATTGATATCCTTTGGAACAACGGTTTGTTCCGGAGATTTTGATCTAGACGAAGCGGTTTCATCTCGCGTGCTTCCTAGCTAAAGCACTCGGGCATCTTTTCGAGTTCTTGGTGGATACCTTAGGAGGTTTTCGTTTTGAAAACTAGATCGGGTTCGTCGTCGATTCGGAGAGAACAATTATCAACCAAATCCGTAGGTAAGAAAAGGTATAATTTTTATCCCTATACACAGCATCGGTTCTAATCCACTCTGAATAGGTAGATCCTTAGGTTGTTCACCGAATTTATGAAATTCGATGTCATCAATCTTAAACAGACGAGGATCGGATCCTTCAGTAGGTTGGTTTAAAAAACAATTTCAAATACGATTTAATATTCAAAAATTACCGACTGAGCTTAATGTCGCAAGCCCCGAGGGTTACTCGCAGTCCTGAATTAGCAAACTCAATCAATTGAAATTCGAAAATTGCTATTTTCATAAGGTTATAGTTTAAAATATCTTTTCGCCTTTCACGATCAATATATCGCACGTTTGGTCCCAAAAATTAGGTCATTAGCTTGTCTATACAAACAAAAATTTGGTCACATGTGAGTACGTAGGAAACTCTACGCAAGCAGACAACAACCATTGTTTAAGGATGAATTTTTCCTATGACCCTGCTCACATTACATGTGCAACCTCCTCGAGATAACGGCTACGAGACAAGCTCCATGTGAGCAGACAACAACCCTTCTCTAAGGTTCCTGAACACACAAAATGTTATGCCATAGAAGCTGGTCAGTCCATCATCTTTTGTGCTCTTGGAGTATCTGTCATTCTCTCCAACCCACTACACATTGATTAGTCAGCCTCTAACTTCACATCTGCTTCCAACGTCTCCCGCAGCCTCCAACTAAGAGTCCCTCGTGGCCGCTAAATCACCTTCTTAAAAGGCTTGGCCAATACTGGAGCTTCTATAGCTCTCGTTCCTTCCCGTGTTTAACTAGCAACACTCAAAAACACAAAAAAGAAAAAAACAAAGTCTTACAAGTTCTCAACATACTCTATCAGTACATGCACGCCTATGCTATTTCCGATTACACGAATGTACCCACCTATTTATATGCAACAACCAAAAGGAAAGTGAAGAAATCGAAACCTAACAAAATTGGCGTCTCCACATAAAAGAAAATAGTTATTCAATCATTAAATAAATTCCAATACTACAAATGTATTACCCACTTGCAAATATCCAATGCAGATTAAATCACCTAAGGTTTGATTTAATAAAGATTACCATGAATTATGCTTTATAGAAGGTTCAGGGCTAAAATGAATCAATAACCTTCATTTTGTCCAAGATAAACTATTCAGTGGATCTATAAGAATGATATGGATGGTTATCCAAGAAAGGTGGTCAAATCGATCTACAAAGGTTAATTAGTCATTTATTTTCTATGAATGAAAAAAAAAATTGAAATTAATTTCCAAATGTCATTTTGTCGGATCCACGACATAGTTTAATAAATGTAGACAAATGACGTGCATGATTATCTAAGAAACAATTTGTATTGGATAACATGATGTTATGGATAACCTTACAAATGGTTTACATAAATATATAATTAGAAAATAAATTAATTCCTTAATTTATTTATTAACGAGATTGATCAGATTAAATGTTTTAATCAAGAAGGATAATTCTATGAGAAAATTCCTTGTTATTTGTATAAAAAATTATTTAATTAATAAAATAATTTCTAACTGATGGTCGTAACGTCTGTAGTGTATACCGATATTTTGTCATATAAAAGGTCAGACTTTTATATGGCTCACAATGAAAATCATATTAATAGCTCAGAGTCTCTCGAACCAAGCCTTTCTCGAGCAGCCTGTTGACCTGCTTCTGAAGTTCAGGTACTTTCTCGGGGTTGCACCTATAGGCTGATCGATTGGACAAGGATGCTTCGAGCACCAAGACGATTTAGTTTTGGATTCCTCGTATTTTGGTAGGGTTATAAATCATACGGAAACACATCCTTGAATTCCGCGATCCATATATTTGCTCTAGGGTGCCTTATCAACTGATCATGGGTGGCTTCGACTAGAACCAAAAAGTAAGTTTCCTCACTCTCGTGAATTGTTCTAATCAGCTCCATTCACTTGAAAGCTTAAGCAAGCTGTTGGTTAAGGGGTGCCTCGATTGTTTGAGTTGTCGAGGACAAGTTCCCTCTATTTCCCTTGTTTAAAGGCGAAGCCTTCATGAATGGGCGAACGCTCAACTTCCTCGATTGTTGCTACTCGATTTTGTGCGCAAGTGCTCAAACATCATCATAGACCTATATCGCTGCAGCTTGATTGCCTTTGAAACTTGTGGCTTTAATCCACAAATATTGTGGTAATTTGTAATTTGCATTAAGTGTGGTAGGTAATCAAAGAAATTAAGTGGCCTAGGAAGTTGATAGAAGTTAGTGGCCTAAGAAAGTAGAGTAAATGGTCTTTAAGAAGGTGAAACATGATCTTTAATTAAAGAAAAAATTGTATGTCATATTAATATTATCTTTAAAATCACTATTTAATAGTAGTTTGTATTATGTCGCAGCGTCGTAGATAACTAATAAAAGTGATGTGTTACGACCCATTGGCATGGTAATTACGAATATTGTTAAAACAGGACCACTGAAATTTTGTTGACATAAATTGACCAAAACACGTATGTGGGCTGTTGTTATTCAGAGTACGATCGACTGGAAACAAATCACTTATTACAACAACGAGACATGGCCAAACTCCAAATCAAAAAACTACATTCCGAAGGGTACAAATACGCATATCGATAACAAACCAACAAGAACAATACCATGGTCATCGATCTACGATTCCGTTTAGCTGAGAACGGGGTAAACAGCGTAGATGGCGATGCCGCAAAGCCCCTTTGGATCTTCCACGCCTCTTTGGATCCTCATGTATCCATTTTCTCCCCACTGTGTTCCCCATGAATTCTTTACCAGCCAGTAATCGGTCCCATTATCAGCTGTTCCATAACCGACTAGTGTAACAGCATGGTTCAAATCAGTACCGCAAGGGCCCTTGTATACCCCGCCTGCATAATGGATGAAAGTAGGATCTTTGGCCTCGATTGCAACAGAAATCGGCTGGTTAACCACAGCCTGGAGAAGAGCTTTCTCGTCAGCAGTTGGGACGAGTTCATAACCAGTGATTGTAGCCGCGGATACCGCCTTAGTGTTGCAGGTTCCCTCTTTTCCATTATAAGGGTAGTCGAGTTCCGTGTCGAGACCGTTATTCACTCGGATGAACCTGAAAGCGTTTCCCATGTTGTTAGGACTGCAGCCTGTAATACCTCAAATAATATCTTCACTTGGGACAACACTTACAAACATCTCCCTGTTAAGCTATGCGATGTTACAGGAGATTAACTAGGCCGATATTCAGACCCGGAGAGTTCTCGGATGGTTTGGAGATTTTTGCAGATCATCCTTCGGCATATACAGGATGAAGGCTGTCACCAGGCATGCTGTCAACATGTTGCAAAGCGGTGGTCGATTCCAGCAACCATTTCCCTCGGATGAGCCTAGCCTGCATTTTTGAATCGCGCCATAAGGTCATCTCTACATTCGCATCCGAGAAGAATCAACTCAGCAGTACAATTACCAGCAAGGATACCATCGTGGTGAACTTTGAGGCATTCACTCCTGATCCTTGCTCGGAATTTCCATCTCCTTGAGTTACCGTTTCTCCTGCCGAAACGCACTTGGCAGGCCCGCAACAGTTGAGGTCGTTCACAGCTTCCAACGCCCAATAGCAGCAGCAATCTGCTGCCGTCGTAGCGACTGCCGCTCGCGGCGAGACTCCTCAAGCTCAGCCATTTCATCCCCGTGTCACTGTTCCTCGTCAATGACAGTCAAACGCGTGGCCTTCCCCTACTCGATGACCAGATGCATCTGGTGTTACAACAACAAATTAAACGGTAGATTGAGCAAAAGGAGGATATCAAAAGAAAAAAAGCAAGCCTGCATATGAGGGAGACGAAGCTGACTGACCCAGCTCCTTTAGGCCCCTAGACAAGAGCCATTTACCTAGGCAGGAAATCAGCCCACAGCACAACACAATGCAATCCAAGACTCAAGATTCACAACCCAAGCCCGACCCAAAGAGGAAGGCCAAGGCAAATCCCCAAAAAAATTTAACCCAAAGAAGAAGGCCGAAACAAACCTGCCCGACCCCCCCAGTTGCAGTAGTCTGCAACAACAGCAGATGTTGCATCAGCAGCAGAAAGCCAAACAGCAATGATGTTTCCCTCCCCCCGTCTGAATCTTACCGACGGCGGACGAAACAGGCTCCACTGGCTTTGCTCAAGATTAGACCTCCACTTGCTTTGCGATGGACAGACCCACTTGGGAGCCTCACCCTCTTGCTCCTCCTCAGGGGTGGCGTCGTCCCCCGGGGGAATTCTCCCTGACGTCCTCCAGAAGAAAAAGAGAAAGGGAGGAGCCACCTTCTTCCCCCCCTAACCCGTAGCCGTGTTAGGCCATGATGGCCCCATCTCCTTGGGACGTGTGCCACGGTCGATGAAGAGAGGGGCCGAAAGGAAAGAAAAAAAGAGGAAGGGGGGGGACTGACCAGACAGTTCGGGGAAGAAAGGGGAAGCGGTGAGGATAAAAGCAAAAGAGAAATACCTTCTTACGGGCGGGAGGAAGCATTCAGACCAAGGGGGAACCTTCTTCTAAAATTCTCCTCTGGAGGTGGCCAACTTCCGGAGCTTCAAAAAGAAACTTGATTGATCCTTTCTCTTCTTCTCTTCAGACCCAGCCTTGATATCCGGTCAACCATCTCCATTTGCTAAGATCTGCGAACAAGGTAAGGAGAAGAAGCCAACGTCAAAACGGAACCCCCGATGACCAACCCAAATAGAACATGCGGCAACAACAAAGAAGGAGCAAAAAGGGAATACCTCACTTCAAGAGGCAGCCAGCGTCAACTTCACTTGACACAGCGGCAAGGGCATTGACCTCCAACTCCGGCTTCAGCCTCATCGACTTCATCAACGGGAGCAAGTTCCTCGCATAGCTCAACCAGCTCCAGTCCTCTCCCACACTCCCTCAGCGGGGAACCGTGCCCAAGCCACTCTTTGCGGACGCACGTTAGTGTTGTGAAAATTTGTTTTTTTTTAACTTGACTTGTTTCCTTCCATGTGCAGGTATACACTCTGGAGACATTAGCCCACCAGTATACAATGGCAGCTGCACAATCTCCGGCTAGCAGCAACTTGCTTCCGTCCCTCGCAACACTTTACCTCCCACACCAACTTCAACGGACTCAGCAGCAACGAATCAGCTTCCCAGGGCAGCGAATCCTACAGCCGCGCCAAAGTCGCACCAGCCCATCCAGAACTAGACTCCCATCCCCCGGGTTTTCCCTCAAACCAGCAACCGTAGCAAACCTGCTTCTCCAATGTCCCTGGTTCCCAGCAGCATCGATTTCGTCCCCCCAGTCGTCCCAGACCCAACAGTGGCCGACTCTCTCCTGCTTCTTTGATGCCCATGGAGTTCAGCCGAGAAATCACGGCCTCCCAGCCGTTCCTTATCTCAGCCACCCTCTCCCGGAGTCTCCTCGGCCGACCTCCTCTCCAGACGCTCAGTCCAGCCGCACCAGCACGTCCCTCAACGATCGACAGCCTCCATTCCCCATCTCCTCATCCTCGCCAAGCTCCTCCAACGGTGGCAACCCACGTCCAGACACTTCGATGCCCTTCCGACAACAACAGCAGCTCCGTCTCAAAAACCAGCGTTGGTGGCCCACTCCCTTCCAGCGAACCCACAGCGATCCAACTCTTCAGACGCACGGCCCAGCCGCACCAGCACATCCCGCGGCACCAGACAGACCCATCTCCAATCGTAGCAGCTCGTGCCCAGAACCCCCAGCGACGACCCAGCTCCGGCAACAGCCACCTTTGCCCCCGCCAAGCCCGCTGACGCCGCCTCCGGCCTCGCTCATCAGCACCCGCGCCAGTAGCAGCTACCGCCGCCGTAACAACAGTCGTGGATGGACATGTCTCAGCCCGTATCAACACCTCCCCTGCCTGGACTCCCCATGCTCAGCTACTTTGGTGTCAGTTCGGCCGCAACGAACCCACGCCGTCCGAACCAGCCCAGCGCCCGGCGTTGAGCAGACCTGACCTTGGCGGCCGCCACCTACCCAAATCCGACTCGGCAACCGACTGCAAGCGGGCAACCTTCCCCCCCGGTGCCCTCCAGGTCAAGCGGCAGCTCCCCAGGGTCTCCGAGACAGCTCCCCGTCGCTAGTGGCAGGCTGGAGAAGCGGCCAACCTCCTACGGCGACAGATCTTCCAGATCCGGTCTTGGTGGCGAAGACCCATCCAAATCCCCAGATCTGGCGACCTAGCCCCGCCCCCAACACTTCTCAGGCTTCCTCCCTCTCCAATCGGACGCGCGCAGGTAGCCTCGTCGTCCCCAAGGTCTACCTCTACGAAGAATGGCGCAGCGGCTTCAACGATTCCTCGGAGCCCACCCTCGTAGCTGCAGTGAACGGCTTCCTCCTCTGCTCCTCGACTAAGAGTTCAACGTCCCAGAACAAAAGACAAAAGGGAGTTTCCATTGCGGGCCGTGAAATGTCAAGCCCGAGGCCTATATTGAGTCCAGGACAAAATGGGGTTTCTTTTTGCCGTGGGCCATATAAATGCAAAAGGTAACAAGCTCAATACTTCGAGTTTTAATTTGTTATTTACCATTTTAAAATTTCGATCCCCACGTTTTCGCTTAGATTTATTATATTTTTTTTTATGAACATCACTAACATTCATCTCTCTTTGCTTCGCATGTGAAACACGGGAACTTTCTTGGATATCGTCAACAATTTACATCAAGTGAACATCCTCGATTAAAACGGTAAGACAAGCCTTACCTTTTCTCAATTTAATTGAATTTCATCCGAATTTAGTGATACTACCCACTCTTATATTTTCTTTGCATGTACACTGAGCATGCCACCTCGGAGGATCAAAATCCAAAATTTCGAAGATTTCACGAAGACGCGTGTATCAAACCGCGTGGATCTACCCCGGCCTAAAAACCGTGGGTTCGAAGGTTTAAAGCGGCCCCAAACTCAATCAAAGGTACAAAGGGGAGGTGCGGGCCTCCCCGAATTTTTATTCAAATCCACTTGTAACGGGTTGCGGACCCAAGTGTATAGGTTCGCAATCACCGCCCTTCCCCGTCCTTTTGATCTAAATAATTGTTTGTGATTGCGCGTATGCTTAGGCTTTAGGTTTTACGGCGCATGCTTGGTTTTAATCAAACAAACCTAAATTCGGGTCCAACGCCCGTTAAAACGTCGATAAGAGTCCGGCCTACTCCCGGATCGGGCCCAATACCCGTCAATCAAAAGTTAAACCCTTTTTGGACAAATCGCCACCCTTTTCGCATGTTTAGAATATAAAGGTTAGTAAATAGGAATCCCCGAACCCAGACTCTGATTTTTCCGACTTAAAATCACACCATTTTTTAATAAGTCGGTGGCGACTCCGAACAAGTTTTCCAAAATTAAAACTAAACTACACCCCTTTTTTCGGAGCCATTTAGGATGAGGTGACGGCAAACCGAGCCGCTTCCTGGATCCTCCCGGAATTTCCCCAGCGAGGTCTTAACGCAGCCTTTCGCCCGTCGCCTTCAAGGACTGGAGACGGTCGGCGAAACGCCCCGCAGATCCGCTCGGGAACCAAGGGAGGATTCAACCCGGGTCCCCTTTCCGCAGCGTCCGGCGTTCGAGCCGGAACGTCCACCGGAATGGGCCTCGGGGGAGCGGGCCCGGATCCTCGGATTGCTCGAACCGCAGCGCGCGTGCTAGGCCGGAGGGCGCGCGTACATCCCGGATGGCGACTCCGCTGGGGAGTACTCCGCATGTGGATTCCTACCGAAAACCTTTTACAAACCACATGCGGAGGGGAGTTGTTTGTTTTCGCATGTAATTGATTGGCTCGGTGCCCTTTGTATGATCTCCTACCTGTGTTTGTTTACCGCTTCATTAGGCATACATAGGTAAGTCCCTATACCCGGGACTAGGATCTTTAGGGGGTCACCGAAAGGCACGGCCTCGCTGCTTCCTGCGGCTTGTAGGCTATGGACCGGGACCCGCCTCCCTTAGTCCGAGGGAGGTCTTAGAAACCTTCAACCGAGTCTAGAATTGCTTGCCCACTACAGGTATCAGACGCCGCACGTGCATTTGCTTGTTACTAAGTGACTGCTACTCGTGTAGGGACAGGTTCAGGTATGTGTTGTATGCGATAAACCGTGGCACTAACTCTGTTCATTTTACAGCGGTTTGGGTTGGTCACGGGGGGTTCCAAATTCCTTTTCTCCCTTCCCTAACTCTTTTTACCGCTTTAATACATTCATACATATTCATGATCGCGTGAATGCATTTCAATTCACGATTTTTTCTTGTAATACCATATTTTATTTTTACTTGAACACGATTGCGCGAATTGCGTGCTGAATCATACCATACTAGGGTTAGGGATTGGAGTGTTGTCATCCTGGATTGACACCCTATTATGCAGAAAGACTTCATGGAGCCCATCGCATTGCGTCAGAAGGACATGCCTAACGCCCATCACCTCCACCAGTGGTTGCCGCTGCTGAGGCCATCCGAGCTCGAGTTCGTGCAGTCCAAGCTCAAGGGGCTCTTCCACCTCATTCACCTGGAGTTGGATTGGGCTCTCCTGCAGAACCTGGTGGGGCGCTGGGATCCGGATTCCTTCGTCTTCCGCTTCGGGGATTTGAAGCTGGCGCCACTTTACGAAGAGTACATCAACCTTGCTGAGATGCCCCACCGCACGGGAATACTGCCCTTGCCTCGGATCGACAAGCCGAAGGAATACATAGCGAGGCTTCTCCAAATCCCGTCAGCAAGTGTACCCGGACTGTTCCATTCCCAAGGAAACATCAGCGTCAATGGCATCATCGATCTACAACTGACGTCGTACAACCCGCGCATGGGAGAAGGGCAAGGATCGGCACGAGCGTTCATCCTGCTATTCGTTGGGACGATACTATACCCGCAGAATGAGAAGACAATCAACAGGCGAGCCGTCTACATCACCAAAGCCATTTTGGAAGGCGCTCCTTTCCTGCCCAACCTGATTGGAGAAACCAACTTCAGCCTCACCAACATTGTGCGTGAAGCCAGGCGAGGAATTCGCAACCACCGAATGACCTTCTGTCCAGCCCTACTGCAGGTGTGGTTCTACACTCATCTCGGGATCACAGGAGAAGCCTTCACAAGAGAGCACACACCGGGACTGCTGGCCCGCATCGTAGAGCGTGCCCGCCTTCCTATACGCACCTTCGTTGGAGTCGACGCACTATTCCGTTCTCTGGAGCCTGCCGACTTCTATCAGAGAGCCCCCTGCTTCGACACGGATGATGCCATCACTTCCTCGACGGACGGATACTTCATCCCAATTATGGGGTTCGGAGGCACTTCCTACTACGCGCCATTTCAAGTCCGACACCAGCTGGGATTGACTCCGAGGATCAGAGCACCTCCACAGCAGCTCTTCCGACCGCTCAGCCTCGACGACAAAGTGATCAAGATAGCACTCCAGAGGGTGATCGCGCACATCTCCCGCACATGGATGACCCTCACGGAGGAAATCTGTGAGCTTCCACCAGAGCCCGAGGAGGAGGATCGCGCAGCTCAGTCCCAGCGCTTCTGGAGGAAGCGTCATGCTCAGTGGGATCGCACCTGATCGACGGCGTCGTCATGCAGCTATCGGGCCTGCGAACCCATTCTATCCTTCATTTCAGTTGATTGTATCTTTTACCAAGATGTTGAACTTGTTGGTTTCTATCTAATTCGTTTCTTTTGGGGTTAAATTCGAGTGAGAACAATCCGATCCTTACATTAGACACATCATGCATCACTACATGTCATGCATCCATGATATCACTCCTTGATGCTGATCGGATTTTCCTTTGTTTTGAAACAAGGTACTGAGCAATAGCTCCATACCGAAAGCGCCCCAAATATCGTGCCATCCGAGCAGTGATGGCCGAAGCTTCGGCAGGACAAGTACTGACTCCCATGGTCCCGTCTCCGGCAGCGGAAGAAGAGACGGCCCCGGCTGCTGGAGTCACCATTGCCATCCCGTCGCCCGCCGCCATTGACCTCTCGGCCGCAATGGAAGCTGCCTCACCTTTCCCGACGTTCGCCTTCCCGTCGTTGCCCCAGACTATCCTCGCTACCGGGCAACCCTCAAATGGGAGGACCTCACCAATGTACGTCCCACCGCTGGTTGCGTCAACAGCGCCGTCGGTGATGTCGTCAGCTGCTCTTCTGGTGGCAGCTCCCCTCAATTCCACCTCAAACATACTGGCCCAAGGCGCCGGCCCTCCTTCACTGGGAGACAAGGTGGAGTCTCTCACAGCCGAGCTCTCTTCTTTGAAGACGATGATGGCTGAGCTTCTCCAAAGACAGCTAGCAGCCACCCCTGCTCCTGCCACCTCCCAAAACCCCCACCTTCCTCCTGTCATGCCAGGACCCCAAACATCAACATACCCATTCCATTCTAACCTAAACACTCCACCAAACACTCTACCTCCCTATAATCCGGTCATGCCCGGATCCGCTACCTCCACAAGTGTAGCACCTTTATCTAACCCATACATGAATGCGCCATCCCTTTCCCTTCCCATGCCTCAGCCATATCTGCCTCCATACTACCCTCAACCAACATCCTGAGGGCCAGTGCCCTACCTCCCAATGCCGTACGGGCCAACTCCCCACACCCACACTCAAACGCCCGGGCCAACTCCCTACCCTCAAACAACCTTCACACCTCCCGCTTTCAGAATTTCCCAGCCAATTGCCACCCCTTCAGTTCCGCATGTGGAACCAGCCTTGCCAAGCCCACGAACCCGTAACGCAGCGATCGTCGACGAGTTATTTGGCGAGCAACAACAGACCAGCGCTTTCGAGACAAGGCTCGAGGCTAGGATTGCCTCAATGCAGCAAGAAGAGGCTCGCCGCATGGCAAAGTTGGAAGAGCGCCTGAACGCCATCCAGGGGCATCGGGCACACAACTGGGAGTACGCCAACTACCAGATCCCTCAGATTCAAGTCCCGCCAAAGTTAAAGATGCCCGAATTTGAGAAATTCCGTGGAAACGGCTGCCGGGAATTACATCTCAAGCACTTCTGCCACAAGATGGCAGTATATCCAGCAGACGATAAATTCCGCATTGCAATGTTCCAAGAGAGTTTGGCGGAATCAGCGCTACACTGGTACTACACCAAGGATGTTAGCCAGTACACAACATTCAAAGACTTGGCCCTTGACTTCCTCAACTACTACAGCTTTAATGTTGAGATGGCGCCTACAATCTCGGATTTGCGGAAATTGAAGAGATACCGCACCGAAGACGTTAAACAGTTTGCCTACCGGTTCAGGCATGTCGCGTCTCAGATAAAGCCGGCGCTTACAGAAAGGGAACTCATCGACGAATTCCTCCAGCTGCTTCCCCGTGAGTACATGCCCTACATGATCGGGCAAACATTCTCCACCTTCGCTCAAGCAGTCATCAATGCGGACAAACTTGACGGGGTAAATCGAGAAGGGCTAATCCCTTCCCCTTCAGCAAAACCGGCAGTGAAGCCTAGGCCCAAGGAGCTGATTGCAACTGCTGAACAGAACAGGCAGTCGATGAGGGCAACTCCGCCCCCGACCTCGTACGCGCCAAGGACGTATATCGCAGCCGCGCTCAGGCCCCCAGCCCCGGCAGCAACTCGTTTTAGACCCCCAGTCAACATGGCGGGACAACAGCAGCCAAGGCCTGCACAAATGGAGCGTCCACGACGAAGGCTAGAGGACTTGACCCCAACGCCCGATCCCCTGGATGTTATGTTTGTCCGATTGAGGGACATGGGTTTCATCAAGCCCGTTGAAGCCAAAGCAACCAACCCCTCCTCGTTCGGATACAACCCCAAGGCGGTGTGTCAGTATCATTCGGGAGCAACGGGGCACGACACCAAGGACTGTATTGCTCTGAAGTTCAAGATTCAGAACCTGCTAGATGAAGGGGCTATTACATTCTCTGCGCCTACAACTGCCCCAAATGTTAAGAGCAATCCTCTTCCCGAGCATGTAAATTACATCGGGGCAAATTCCTTCTCAGTTTTGGCCGAACGTGAAGAAGAGGTGAACACATATGAATATGACTATGCACAACCAAGGACTGTCAATGTCGTGAACGCCGGTCGTGGTCGAGGCCGAGGCCGCAGCCGAGGTCGAGGAAGAGGTCATGCGCCCCAGTCCAGCAGAAGTGTTCAGCCCACTATCCTGCCGGATGGATTTACATTAGTTCCCCCTCGGCGGCCAAGGACGCCATATGTTTATATTTCGTTGGGATCAGCACAACCCGAAGCGTGTCAGACAGAGTCATCGCCTGCAACGGAACCAAGGATTCCGGTCGTGATGGGACCCACCTGCACGTCTCTCAGCCCAGAAGTTGAACTAATTACCCGCTCCGGAAGGGTAGTGCCAGCCCCTGAAGCCTCGTCTCCAGCCGAATCTTCGAAGCCCAAGGCGCCTTCAAACGAGCAAATCCGCAAGGTGATTTATACGGTAAAGGGAAGCGACTACGATATAGTCGAACAGCTCCGAAAGCAACCAGCCCAGATCTCGCTATTCGACCTCATCCATTCCTCCGACAAACACAGGGAAATGTTGGAGAAGTTTCTAGCCGAGGTACATGTGCCAGAGCAGGTTGAAGTCGCGGCGTTGGATGCGTACATGAGCAGCATGCTGGCAAACAATGTAATTAACTTCTCAGAAGATGATCTACCGGAGCAGGGGCAGGATCACAACAATGCTCTCTTCATCACGCTCCAGTGTCGTGAAACCACCATCTCCAAGGTTCTCATCGATGGCGGGTCAGGGGTTAATATCATCCCGTTGGCGGTAGCTCAAAAGCTCGGCATCAGCTTGGAGAAGCTTTCACAATCCGGCTTAACTATTCGGGCTTTCGACGGCGCGAAGCGGCAGGCCCATGGGGAAGTTACGTTGGAGATCAAAGTTGGGCCAACCATCTTCTCTACCCAATTCCAGATTCTGGAGACTGCGGGGTCCTTCAACATGTTGCTGGGGCGTCCATGGATTCACCAAGCTGGGGCAGTTCCCTCAACGCTTCATCAGATGATTCGATTTTCCTCAGATGGCAAGCTCATCACAGTCCGGGGAGAACATTCAATGGAGCTTTGCCACGAGATTGACATGCCATACGTGGGAGAGCCAACCGAAGAGCCGTCAACAACACAGACCTTGGAGATGGTCAACATGGTGAGGCGCGACTACAAATCAGACCCTTTGATGACATGGGGCAACATCAGTGCCGCAAAGGAATTCCTTCGACATGGGTATCAACCGGGCCAAGGACTCGGAATTAGAGGACAAGGGATCGTCTATCCGATCACTATTCCAGCTCCTGTAGGGACTAGTGGACTCGGGTTCACTCGCAAAATGCAGCGCAAACAGGGCAATCACACCAGTAACAAGTCGGCCATCCTTTTCGTCCGATCATCGGCGGCGACAATGGAGGGCGAAATCCTATCGGAGAAGTTGGAGAATGTGAAGATCCAGAAGGATGAAGAAGTCGATGACGAGCAGATGACTATTGAACATGTTAATGTCATCCAAGTGAATATCGGGCTCGGGCATAGGCGTCGACCCCGCATGCGCGCGCCGTACTTCCGAGCTCCAGTAGTGTCAATTCCACCCCGGACGCCTCCAAGGTTCGAAGTGCCTCCTCCGAACAGGTGTTTGGATTCTCCTACTACGAGCGAAGAAGTGGAGGGAGAACAAGACGAGAAGACCAGGACACAAGAGTCCGAAGAAGAAGTTTGTATGATGGAAGCGTCGACCCTGGCCGAGTCGGACATGCCTCTCGACGGGTGAAACTTTCCATCTTTACTTTTATGCACTTAGATAGATCGAGTCTAAGGTAGGTTACCTTGCTACATTCTGGTCGCGGACTAGCAAGGTTGTCTTTTGTAACGCGACCCCTAGGCAGTACCTAGGGCGTTTGTGGGATCGGGCCGCTGATGATCAGGGCGAATCTAAGGAAACGACGAGGGACCCGCTGAGTCCTGATCCCACAACATTTTCTTTTGGTCATAAGCGCATGCCTTATTGTCGCATGAAAGGATATTTCGAATGATTCATTGCAATGCATCACTCTGATTTTTGCTCCTTTTCAGGAACGGCGCTTCGGGTACACCCGAGAACACCCCTGAACAAGATGGAGATGCAGTAGACGACCCTAAATCCATAGAAGGATATTATGGCTTGGAACAAGGTCTTCAACGACATGAAGAACCAAAGGACATCACACTGCAGAGGCCGATTTCAATCAACATCGGAACTCAAGATGACCCTAAGGAATTGTTCGTCGGCGCAGACTTATCAAAGGATGAAACTGAAGACATCACCAACTTGCTCAAGGAATTCTCTGACGTCTTCGCTTGGTCGTACACAGACATGCCGGGATTAGATTCGGAGATTGTGGAGCACAAGATTCCTACAGACCCGTCAGTTCATCCTATAAAGCAGAAGCAACGCCGGTATAAGCCCGAACTAGCCCTTGCCATCAAGGAAGAAGTGGACAAGCTGCTGAGGGTCAACTTTATCGAAGTGTCTACCTATCCACAATGGGTTGCCAACATAGTCCCTGTCATCAAGAAGAACGGGAAGGTCCGAGTCTGCGTCGACTACCGCGACCTCAACAAGGCGAGTCCCAAGGATGACTTTCCACTCCCGCACATCGACCTCTTGGTGGACAATACCGCTGGATTCAACAGATTCTCTTTCATGGATGGATTCTCCGGTTACAATCAGATTCGCATGGCCGAAGAAGACAAAGAAAAGACAACCTTCACGACGCCCTGGGGCACCTTCTGTTATCGAGTCATGCCTTTTGGACTCAAGAATGCTGGGGCAACTTATCAACGTGCTATGGTGGTTTTATTTCATGATATGATGCATCGCGAAATTGAAGTCTACGTCGACGATATGATCGCCAAGTCCAAGGAAGATGAAAGCCACACTGTCATTCTCCGGAAGCTATTCGAACGGCTTCGTAAGTACAAGCTGCGCCTCAACCCCGCCAAATGCGTGTTTGGAGCAACTTCGGGCAAACTTCTTGGTTTCGTTGTCAGTAACAAAGGCATTGAGATTGATCCTGATAAAATCGAAGCAATTCGTGATCTCCCAGCTCCAAGGTCAGTTAAAGAGATCCGCGGCTTTATGGGTCGTATTAACTACATCGGACGATTCATCTCCAACCTAGCCGACACATGCAAACCACTGTTCAAGAAATTAAGGAAAGACGTCAAATTTGAGTGGGACGATGATTGCAAGATCGCATTTGAGCAGATTAAGACGTATTTGACAGAACCACCAGTTCTTATCCCGCCAAAGCCGGGGCATCCTCTCACGCTCTATCTCACCGTCAGGGAAGAATCATTTGGAGCCATGCTCGCCCAACAATTGCCAGGTGCCAAGGAGCACGCGATTTACTACCTCAGCAAGAAATTTACAGATTGTGAGTCAAGATACACAACTTCTGAGCGTACCTGCTGCGCACTCATTTGGGTTCTCCACCGACTCCGACAATATACTCTGCATTATGAGATCCTGTTAGTGTCCGAGAATGACCCACTCAAATATCTCTTCGACAAGCCAACACTGATGGGAAGAGTATCAAAGTGGCAATTGCAGCTCGCCGAATTCGACATTCGACTCCACTCCACGAAGTCAGTCAAGGGGAGAACAATCGCTGATCACATCGCTGAATATCCAGGGACGGACGATTCATCTTTGGAAATCGGACTACCAGATGAGAACATCTTGCTCATGGAACAAGAACCAAGGTGGAAGATGTACTTCGACGGTGCAGTTAATTCCTCAGGATCGGGAATAGGAGCTGTGGTAATCTCCCCAGATGGACAATATTACCCAACGGCCGCCAAAGTCACCTTTCCCTGCACGAACAACATAGCTGAATATGAAGCGTGCATCCTCGGCCTACTTCGTGCACTCGACATGCGGGTTAAGCTCCTCGATGTTCATGGAGATTCGGCACTCATCATCTCCCAAACAAATGGAGCATGGCGCACTCGAGACCCAAAGCTCATTCCATATCAGGATTATCTACAAACACTGATTAGACAATTTACTGATATTGAATTTAATTATCTCCCACGAACTGATAATCGATTTGCTGATGCTCTTGCAGTGCTCGCCTCAATGATTCCGTTGGCTGGAGAAATGGACATCGAGCCCTTGCGCATCAATATTGCTGATGATCCAAGCTGCATGCATATTGAGCAGAGTCAACCCGAGGACTCCCTGCCTTGGTTCACGGACATCAAGAATCATTTACAATCAGGAGAATTTCCCCAGAATAGCACAGGGAAAGAACGCAAGTTCATCCGGAGGATAACAAGAAATTATTTCCTGGACGGTGATACCTTGTACAAGAAATCCTTCACGACGACTCTCATGCGATGCGTCACCAAGCAAGAAGCTGAAGCTCTCATTGTCGAAGTCCATGAAGGGGTTTGCGGACCGCACATGAACGGATACGCTCTCGCCCAGAAAATCATGCGACAGGGGTATTATTGGCTCACAATGGAAGCCGATTGCATCAAATATGTCAAAGCATGTCACAAGTGTCAGATCTACAGCGACAAGGTACATGTGCCTCCAACAAGACTTTACCCGCTATTTGAACCATGGCCATTCTCAATGTGGGGCATGGACGTGATCGGGCCCATCAATCCCAAGGCATCCAACGGGCATCGATTTCTACTAGTCGCAATCGATTACTTCACCAAGTGGGTTGAAGCACAATCCTTCAAAGAAGTCACAGCAAACAACGTTATGCGCTTCACGAGGGCGAACATCATCGCCAGATATGGAGTTCCAGAGCTATTAGTCACAGATAATGGTTCAAACTTCAACAGCAAACTAATGGAATCCCTATGTATGGAATTTCGAATCAAACATCTCAACTCTTCACCGTATCGTCCACAAATGAACGGTGCAGTCGAAGCTGCCAACAAAAACATGAAGAAGATTCTTCAGAAGACAGCAGTTACCTATCGCGATTGGCACGAGAAGCTCCCTTTCGCGTTACTCGCCTACAGAACAACGATGCGCACTTCGACTGGGGCAACTCCCTTCGAGCTCGTCTACGGCACTCAAGCGGTCATTCCAGCAGAGGTCAAATTGCCAACTCTCAGGATATCATCCCAAAGCAACAGGACAGAAGAAGAGAAGGCCAATCACCGACTCGCCCACCTCGACTTCATAGATGAGAAACGACTTGCCGCCGCTCACCATATGCAATGCTATCAACAACGCATGTCTAGAGCGTTCAACAAAAAGGTCAAGCCAATCAGGTACAAACCAGGTGACCTCGTCCTTAAAAGAATCCTACCGAATGTCAGGGATCCACGAGGAAAATTTGCTCCAAACTACGAAGGACCGTTTGTCGTCAAGCACGCCTTCTCGGGAGGAGCAACCATCTTAGCAAGAATGGATGGAGGAGAACTGCCACAAGCAATTAATGCAGATGCTCTCCGACGCTATTACACCTGAATGGATGAAGAACACTGACATCAGGGATAAGGGAGAAATACATGATCATACTTCTCCTCATTCAAGTTAAGCGAAATTACATGAACACATCTCGTTTACGTACTTTGTCTCGTGGGCAGGTACAAGAGCTCCTCACACGTATGGTGCGAAACTCCTATGACAAAGGCGAGGGTGGCAGGGTGGCAAAGCTTTAAGTCAAAATCTTGTAGCAATTTCGTCAGATCTTCAATTCCATCGGACGAAGATGCATTGATGAAATCACACGAAAAGGGAAGTATCAAAACTCTACTTCACCTTTCTTACAAATGAAGTTACACGAGCAAACTTTATTCTTACTCTAATAGAAACAAGTTACAAGGATTTCCTTGTTTCTAGCCATCTGTTTGATAGGTACATGAACATTCTTACACAACAGACATCAAGCAAGAGTAACAATTTCGTCAGACCTTCGATTCCATCGGACGAAGATGCATTGATGAAATCACACAAAAGGGAAGTATCAAAACTCTACTTCGCCTTTCATACAAATGAAATTACATGAATAAATTTCATTCTTACGTTTAAAGAAAACAAGTTACATAAGCTCACTTGTTGTCCGTCCTTTGCCTAACATAGGTACATGAGCATCCTATGTTATTGACAAAGGCGCGGGCGGTTGGGTGGAAAATTTCGAACCAAAGCTTCGAGATTGCCTTTGTCGTTATCATGAATAACCATGCCAAAAGGGAGTATCATTTACATTACTCTCTAACAAAATTTTTATCATTCCTCAGATGAAGTCAGAACGACCATTGAGATGGGCATGTCCATCTCAACTCCCCAGCGGATATTTTACTTCATCTCCTCAAGGAGAGTCAAAATACATGAATTAACTTCGTCTCCGTCCGTTGTCAACCGTGCAGGCACATGTATATCCGTATAGTATGGTACCAATTCCTAGGCAACGGCGTGGGTGGTCGGGTGGAAGCCGTTCCGAGTTCAATCTAAAAACAAAAAGAGACATAGAGCGCAAGAGTGCACAATAGCACCATAGAGGTTTGAGTATCTAAACCTGTTCATTTCTTAAGCATTTCTTAAGCATTTGTGTGCCCAATTGCATATAATTGAAACTTTTGATAATAAGAATGTTTCTGGGCGAGAGTGGAGAAGGCAAACCTATTCCTAAACACTTACCCAGAGTGATGAGCGTAAACACTGTGAGGATTCATGCACGAGCGTTCAGGCGGATAACGAATCCTTTGACAAAAGATGCTCTAAACCGGGATGAGATCGAGCATTTCTTCTCTATCCCAAACACAAAACATCAACCATTGCTAGCCCCTTTCGAGCCAAAGATGAAGTTTTTGTACACACATTACGCCCACCGAGTCTAAGGGCCGCCTCGCATCGAGGTTTAAATGGAGATCCTGTAGCTAGAAACCGGAAGCAACGGATCGTAGAGGCAACACTTCCTTAAGATCAGAGCGAAAAGGCATCATTGACAGTTAAGCCCATCAGTTGAGTCGTTCCTAAGAACAGAGCTTCTTAAAGAGCTTCTCAAAGAATACAAATTCCGAAGAAGATCATCAGAAAATAAAGTGGGGCAAATCCCTGTAATTCGGCAAAGAAAAGAAAGAATCAGCGCAAAGACCAAAGTCTTTAAAAGAAAGCGCAAGATGAAAATCAAAAGAGCAAAAAAATAAAGCACCAGGGCCGATATTGGTGGTCGCAAGAGCAAAGGTGTTATCTTTCAAAAACGAAAATTTCCCCAAAGTGAATCATCTGTATCTATTAGCAAGCCACGTGTTCGTCCCAACGGAACATGTCAACTGGTGAGCTGTTTAAAGGATGGAGAATTTGCTTGAATTGTGGAATCTCCACGATCCAATAGCTTCCGATGAGGTCCTTAAACTCTTTCTTTCAAATGATTGATTTAAACTTTCAATCTAAAGGCCTTACGTCAAAACCACATTACAACCCAAATAAAGACTCATTCGACCGGTACATGAGCATCCAAGTCAAAAGAATTCCCAAATTCAACTAAAGTGGCTTTCAGAAATGAGAGTAAAACACGAGAGGAATCAGAAAACCTTCTCTGCTCTCGCTTAGAAACATGCTTTTAAAACAGAACGAAGCATAGCGTGCATGTACATTTAGCTACTTTTGTTTTCGTTGCGACTAATGATTTCCTTGATAAGCTCCTAGGAAGCATATCAGCCAAAAACAATTTGAGGTATTAACGATATCCTTGTGAGGAAATCTTTCCAGATTACCTCACAAGGAGGGGCAAACTGTAATACCTCAAATAATATCTTCACTTGGGACAACACTTACAAACATCTCCCTGTTAAGCTATGCGATGTTACAGGAGATTAACTAGGCCGATATTCAGACCCGGAGAGTTCTCGGATGGTTTGGAGATTTTTGCAGATCATCCTTCGGCATATACAGGATGAAGGCTGTCACCAGGCATGCTGTCAACATGTTGCAAAGCGGTGGTCGATTCCAGCAACCATTTCCCTCGGATGAGCCTAGCCTGCATTTTTGAATCGCGCCATAAGGTCATCTCTACATTCGCATCCGAGAAGAATCAACTCAGCAGTACAATTACCAGCAAGGATACCATCGTGGTGAACTTTGAGGCATTCACTCCTGATCCTTGCTCGGAATTTCCATCTCCTTGAGTTACCGTTTCTCCTGCCGAAACGCACTTGGCAGGCCCGCAACAGTTGAGGTCGTTCACAGCTTCCAACGCCCAATAGCAGCAGCAATCTGCTGCCGTCGTAGCGACTGCCGCTCGCGGCGAGACTCCTCAAGCTCAGCCATTTCATCCCCGTGTCACTGTTCCTCGTCAATGACAGTCAAACGCGTGGCCTTCCCCTACTCGATGACCAGATGCATCTGGTGTTACAACAACAAATTAAACGGTAGATTGAGCAAAAGGAGGATATCAAAAGAAAAAAAGCAAGCCTGCATATGAGGGAGACGAAGCTGACTGACCCAGCTCCTTTAGGCCCCTAGACAAGAGCCATTTACCTAGGCAGGAAATCAGCCCACAGCACAACACAATGCAATCCAAGACTCAAGATTCACAACCCAAGCCCGACCCAAAGAGGAAGGCCAAGGCAAATCCCCAAAAAAATTTAACCCAAAGAAGAAGGCCGAAACAAACCTGCCCGACCCCCCCAGTTGCAGTAGTCTGCAACAACAGCAGATGTTGCATCAGCAGCAGAAAGCCAAACAGCAATGATGTTTCCCTCCCCCCGTCTGAATCTTACCGACGGCGGACGAAACAGGCTCCACTGGCTTTGCTCAAGATTAGACCTCCACTTGCTTTGCGATGGACAGACCCACTTGGGAGCCTCACCCTCTTGCTCCTCCTCAGGGGTGGCGTCGTCCCCCGGGGGAATTCTCCCTGACGTCCTCCAGAAGAAAAAGAGAAAGGGAGGAGCCACCTTCTTCCCCCCCTAACCCGTAGCCGTGTTAGGCCATGATGGCCCCATCTCCTTGGGACGTGTGCCACGGTCGATGAAGAGAGGGGCCGAAAGGAAAGAAAAAAAGAGGAAGGGGGGGGACTGACCAGACAGTTCGGGGAAGAAAGGGGAAGCGGTGAGGATAAAAGCAAAAGAGAAATACCTTCTTACGGGCGGGAGGAAGCATTCAGACCAAGGGGGAACCTTCTTCTAAAATTCTCCTCTGGAGGTGGCCAACTTCCGGAGCTTCAAAAAGAAACTTGATTGATCCTTTCTCTTCTTCTCTTCAGACCCAGCCTTGATATCCGGTCAACCATCTCCATTTGCTAAGATCTGCGAACAAGGTAAGGAGAAGAAGCCAACGTCAAAACGGAACCCCCGATGACCAACCCAAATAGAACATGCGGCAACAACAAAGAAGGAGCAAAAAGGGAATACCTCACTTCAAGAGGCAGCCAGCGTCAACTTCACTTGACACAGCGGCAAGGGCATTGACCTCCAACTCCGGCTTCAGCCTCATCGACTTCATCAACGGGAGCAAGTTCCTCGCATAGCTCAACCAGCTCCAGTCCTCTCCCACACTCCCTCAGCGGGGAACCGTGCCCAAGCCACTCTTTGCGGACGCACGTTAGTGTTGTGAAAATTTGTTTTTTTTTAACTTGACTTGTTTCCTTCCATGTGCAGGTATACACTCTGGAGACATTAGCCCACCAGTATACAATGGCAGCTGCACAATCTCCGGCTAGCAGCAACTTGCTTCCGTCCCTCGCAACACTTTACCTCCCACACCAACTTCAACGGACTCAGCAGCAACGAATCAGCTTCCCAGGGCAGCGAATCCTACAGCCGCGCCAAAGTCGCACCAGCCCATCCAGAACTAGACTCCCATCCCCCGGGTTTTCCCTCAAACCAGCAACCGTAGCAAACCTGCTTCTCCAATGTCCCTGGTTCCCAGCAGCATCGATTTCGTCCCCCCAGTCGTCCCAGACCCAACAGTGGCCGACTCTCTCCTGCTTCTTTGATGCCCATGGAGTTCAGCCGAGAAATCACGGCCTCCCAGCCGTTCCTTATCTCAGCCACCCTCTCCCGGAGTCTCCTCGGCCGACCTCCTCTCCAGACGCTCAGTCCAGCCGCACCAGCACGTCCCTCAACGATCGACAGCCTCCATTCCCCATCTCCTCATCCTCGCCAAGCTCCTCCAACGGTGGCAACCCACGTCCAGACACTTCGATGCCCTTCCGACAACAACAGCAGCTCCGTCTCAAAAACCAGCGTTGGTGGCCCACTCCCTTCCAGCGAACCCACAGCGATCCAACTCTTCAGACGCACGGCCCAGCCGCACCAGCACATCCCGCGGCACCAGACAGACCCATCTCCAATCGTAGCAGCTCGTGCCCAGAACCCCCAGCGACGACCCAGCTCCGGCAACAGCCACCTTTGCCCCCGCCAAGCCCGCTGACGCCGCCTCCGGCCTCGCTCATCAGCACCCGCGCCAGTAGCAGCTACCGCCGCCGTAACAACAGTCGTGGATGGACATGTCTCAGCCCGTATCAACACCTCCCCTGCCTGGACTCCCCATGCTCAGCTACTCTGGTGTCAGTTCGGCCGCAACGAACCCACGCCGTCCGAACCAGCCCAGCGCCCGGCGTTGAGCAGACCTGACCTTGGCGGCCGCCACCTACCCAAATCCGACTCGGCAACCGACTGCAAGCGGGCAACCTTCCCCCCCGGTGCCCTCCAGGTCAAGCGGCAGCTCCCCAGGGTCTCCGAGACAGCTCCCCGTCGCTAGTGGCAGGCTGGAGAAGCGGCCAACCTCCTACGGCGACAGATCTTCCAGATCCGGTCTTGGTGGCGAAGACCCATCCAAATCCCCAGATCTGGCGACCTAGCCCCGCCCCCAACACTTCTCAGGCTTCCTCCCTCTCCAATCGGACGCGCGCAGGTAGCCTCGTCGTCCCCAAGGTCTACCTCTACGAAGAATGGCGCAGCGGCTTCAACGATTCCTCGGAGCCCACCCTCGTAGCTGCAGTGAACGGCTTCCTCCTCTGCTCCTCGACTAAGAGTTCAACGTCCCAGAACAAAAGACAAAAGGGAGTTTCCATTGCGGGCCGTGAAATGTCAAGCCCGAGGCCTATATTGAGTCCAGGACAAAATGGGGTTTCTTTTTGCCGTGGGCCATATAAATGCAAAAGGTAACAAGCTCAATACTTCGAGTTTTAATTTGTTATTTACCATTTTAAAATTTCGATCCCCACGTTTTCGCTTAGATTTATTATATTTTTTTTTATGAACATCACTAACATTCATCTCTCTTTGCTTCGCATGTGAAACACGGGAACTTTCTTGGATATCGTCAACAATTTACATCAAGTGAACATCCTCGATTAAAACGGTAAGACAAGCCTTACCTTTTCTCAATTTAATTGAATTTCATCCGAATTTAGTGATACTACCCACTCTTATATTTTCTTTGCATGTACACTGAGCATGCCACCTCGGAGGATCAAAATCCAAAATTTCGAAGATTTCACGAAGACGCGTGTATCAAACCGCGTGGATCTACCCCGGCCTAAAAACCGTGGGTTCGAAGGTTTAAAGCGGCCCCAAACTCAATCAAAGGTACAAAGGGGAGGTGCGGGCCTCCCCGAATTTTTATTCAAATCCACTTGTAACGGGTTGCGGACCCAAGTGTATAGGTTCGCAATCACCGCCCTTCCCCGTCCTTTTGATCTAAATAATTGTTTGTGATTGCGCGTATGCTTAGGCTTTAGGTTTTACGGCGCATGCTTGGTTTTAATCAAACAAACCTAAATTCGGGTCCAACGCCCGTTAAAACGTCGATAAGAGTCCGGCCTACTCCCGGATCGGGCCCAATACCCGTCAATCAAAAGTTAAACCCTTTTTGGACAAATCGCCACCCTTTTCGCATGTTTAGAATATAAAGGTTAGTAAATAGGAATCCCCGAACCCAGACTCTGATTTTTCCGACTTAAAATCACACCATTTTTTAATAAGTCGGTGGCGACTCCGAACAAGTTTTCCAAAATTAAAACTAAACTACACCCCTTTTTTCGGAGCCATTTAGGATGAGGTGACGGCAAACCGAGCCGCTTCCTGGATCCTCCCGGAATTTCCCCAGCGAGGTCTTAACGCAGCCTTTCGCCCGTCGCCTTCAAGGACTGGAGACGGTCGGCGAAACGCCCCGCAGATCCGCTCGGGAACCAAGGGAGGATTCAACCCGGGTCCCCTTTCCGCAGCGTTCGGCGTTCGAGCCGGAACGTCCACCGGAATGGGCCTCGGGGGAGCGGGCCCGGATCCTCGGATTGCTCGAACCGCAGCGCGCGTGCTAGGCCGGAGGGCGCGCGTACACAGCCTTGACCTTCCGCCATGCAGTCAACCAACTCTTGTTCTGATAAGGAGATCAGATGCCCGGTCCTGATCTTGACAATACCTTCCATTGCCCCAACCGCGGAAAATGCCCAACAGCAATCTAATCCATTGAAAGATTTGTCCAAATGAATCAACATGTTCCACAAAATGGACAGGATAAATTATATTTCTCAATTCGAAACATTAATTAAGTAAAGAGCCTTACAGCAGGTTCCTTGATTTTTGACCTCTGTCACGGCTCCTGTGTCTAACCAATTCACGCTCCCTGGAACAGCACTTACGTCTACCCCGGAATAACGAAATGTTGTACTTGATGAAGGCACCCGATCCTGCTTTATCCGAAATCCGTGATTAGCTTCACGGATCTCCTTGTCAGTCATATCAGCAAATTGGTTGATACCGAGCTTGTAGGTGTTGCTCCCGTTGTTGTTAAAACGATGGATGTAGTCTAGAGTTCTCTTGAATATCAAGAAACGTTTCCCCTCCTCACCATTCGCATACACTCGACCATGGAGAGATTTCCATTTCCCAAACCTCTCTAGCAGAGACTCCTCAGTTACTACCCCGGAAGAAGCCAAGACGGCACAAAATCCTGGGAACATCGCCAACACCAAGAGAAATCTTCCCTCAAGCATGTTGGCCATTCGATGATTACTCATTTGCATACGCGAGGCTTGTTTTTAGGTTGAATGTGGTACAACAACGAGTGATTTGGCCTACTTATGCAGATAAAGAACCATGCGAGTGGCCAAACTTTGGTAATATCATTAAGATCAAGGGGTAACCCCTCTGGCACCTCTAAAGGATCCGACCTTTGATTTTTTTTACCAATGATACGTATAGTAAACGGTAAGCTATCCGTCAAGTAAGCTAACAAAAATAATCAAAAATAGTAAGAGCTAAAACGTTTCAACTTTATTTGTTTCCTATCAAAGCATCAATTACTTTGTTTTATCAAAATAACAAATTTAAAGAGAACTTTTTGTACATTATAGAAATTATTTAACTCCGAGGAAAAGATTATTCTAAAAAAATTAACGTAATGTAAGAAAGTGGATTTTTTTTTTTAATCTAAGTGGGAGCACTTAACTTGTATGTTTTGAATAAAATTACTTAAACAGACCTTTCATAAAAGTATAAAATTACAGGAAATTTGGAAACTTTTTAGAAGAAATACAAGGTATAAGGTAAAATTTCAGATGGAGTAATTTACCAATTTGAATAGGATATTTATAAAATATCAATCAAAATACTTTGAAGGAAAACAAACACCAAAATTGAAACTAGGATTTTTTTATATAAAAAATCAATCGCAATTTACAGAGTATGTGAAAGATATAAAAGAAATGTAAAAATTATGAATTAAATTGTTTTATCATTTTCTGACAAACTTTTAAAATTATATA
Organism: Melastoma candidum; assembly: GCA_023653495.1. Classification (NCBI taxonomy): domain Eukaryota; kingdom Viridiplantae; phylum Streptophyta; class Magnoliopsida; order Myrtales; family Melastomataceae; genus Melastoma; species Melastoma candidum. Next base: position 141,446 of record CM042880.1, read on the forward strand.
GTCGGTGTTTTTGTTGGTTTTTACTCTATGTTAATAAAGTCTGTAATTCAATTATAATTGTCTTACTGACTTCTCAAAATTATTTCGAATTCACCTTGTATAACTAATACAAAATTTAGAAAAAAAATAGACTTTGTTGAATAAATATAATTTTCAGATTTACCAAATAAACTACGTGGACTTAAAAAAACTTTTGTAAAAAAATCACTTAATTTGTCATATTGTTTTGTAGTCATTGAATTACTAGTTAAATCTTTTAAATGTAAGCATAATTAATGGACGATTAAATAATTTGTATGCTCGTGTTCAATTTGACAAGTTTTCGTTACTTTTAACATAAGAAATTATAATTAAATTTTGAGTTTTATAATATTAAAATATTTTAATTTAAGGGAAAAGGCCATAGTAAAAAATGGGGCTTCTTTTTAAAGAGGCATGATTGTGTAGAACTTGAAATCCTGAGAGCGAAAGGAACAAATAATTTTGAATAGCAGAAAATAGGTATAATCTTTCATTAATATTTTAAGAGTTCATATTTTCCGTTACAATGAATGGTATACCAATAATTAACGTCTTAATATAATGATGCATAACTAATTATATGCACCTACGAACGTTTTATCGTGACCAACCATTCACCTGTCACACATACATAAATCACATTAGTATGAACTAAGTGTGGAACTACCTGAACGACAACAAACACGACCATTTCAACTCGTCGTTCCTGTTATCTCACAATCATAACTTTGTTTTGCAATTCCGACATGTATAGTGAGACTTAGAATCTTTCCAAGATTACCTTCCCAACACAATCGTTCTCATTTCTGATACGTCACTTATCGTGTCATTTTCAACATCATTAAGAGCGTCATACGCTCGCCGATATCATCTCATCGATATTCAATTCCCACGGGGTCTCATTTTCGGGTCCTCCCACCCATCTTAGTTGTAGTCGGATCCTCCCATCCGTTTTGACCACCCGGAACTTGCTCAATACGGATCCTCCCATCCATTTTTAAAATCCTCCCATCCGCTTTTTCAGCCACGACGAGTTCCCAACATAAATCCTCTCATCTGTTTTATTCATGGGCACGGATCCTCCCATCCGTCCCATCCTCACGATTTTCTATCCATTAATTCATGTGTATTCTTCCACTCCACAATACGACTCAATGCGAGTGGATTCTCTCATTCATAACTACTCAATCCCGTTTCTTGTGGCTGTACATTGGCGTACAAACACATTTCTTCCTCATTTCATTCTGATCAGCCATTAACTCAAAATTTCACACCCTCCGCACGTATATCATCTCATTTATTTCGTGTGCGTATACATTCTCAAGCACACCATTCAACCTCCCAATTGCAAGCGTAATCGTTAGCACGACACAACGCACATACATCCACACTCAAGGATGTTCTCCCAGCCAACGCCCACACAAAGACATTCATTTCGGCCAACAAACTCGCACGATGGACAGCCCTTCAAGGCTTGAAGTCTCGCACACAAAATCAATCCTCCATAGCCAATACATGCAAGTATACGGACAGCCTTCCGGCCAATGCCAACACGTCATGACGCTACCATTCCGGCCAACGTTCATACACCAAGAAGTTGCCATTTCAGTTACCTCACACAAGTTAAGGAGCTGCCATTACGGCTAATTGCACGCGCACTTGGACAGCCACCAAGTCAACGACACCCACGTGCAAGGAGTCACCTAGTTGGGGTCGCTCATGAACAAGACAGCTACCCAAATCGCACTCACGCACATCAAATCACACGTACACGAAGCTCGCCCCACACACACTTACTAAGCTCGCATCACGCTCACTTTCGACCCGCCACACGCCTCGCCAATGATCACACACAATCGGCCCCAAGCACACGCTAACAAATACCATCCTCGCCTATGCTTGTTGAGAAATAATCCCAAGAATAAATAAAAATTTGGGCAAATACTAGTTAAGACCCTTCACCTAATTGCACAATTAGGTGAATGTAATCCCAACACAGAATTTCTAAGAATCTCTGTAGATGTCTTATAAGACTGAGGCGGTAAATCCGGAATTTTAGCCCCGATTAAGAAAGGTTCAGAGAAACTTTCAAGTATACATATAGATATAAATAGTCCAATGGGAACAAAAATTTCCAGGATCATTTGAATCCTTCAGAAACTATACGAATGGAACAGGGGCAATTTCTAACATGGTATCCCACTGTCTTTGCTCTCCTCCGACGCCCTCTCCCGAGTACGTCCTTTCTTTTTGAAAGACTCGCTAACTGGCCGCACTCCCCCTTCTTCAACGCCCAAACTTCACCTCGTCATGCCGTCCCTTCCTTCTTCCCCACGAATGGTGCTTCGTTCACTTTTCTCTTTACTTTCTTTTTTTTTTTCCTTTCCTTTCCAAGTGCATGCGGGTGTGGGTTTTTTCCTACCCTTTTTTTCATTGGATGGCTTAGATAATTAAATTTTAGTTAATGGATGGATGGCGTCCGTTTCCCCATGGCTTGTACCACAAGCCTCCCACCCCCAAAGTTTTACCCATGCGGGTGAAATAAAATGGATGGATATAAGGCAGACCGGTGGGTACTTCCAGAGGCGGAGGACCGAACGGAGCCACGGCGCCCTACCTTTTAGAAATTTTGCAATTTAGGATTGAATTTTTCTTCTTCTTTTTTTGGCCCATCGAATTTGGTCTTATTTTTAATTCAATCCCCAGCCTGTAGTTCAACCTGGACGTGGTTCAGTACATTGCAAGAAGCGGCCGCTGGTTGGGGGTGGTGTTAATGCCATAATTTTTTTTTATGCCGATAATTTTTTGCAGTCCACCGTGGAATTCGAATAGAACATAATTGATTATGCCCAACTAAGACAGTTGACTGTGCCAATAAAAGATGGTCGATCGTGCCTACAGAAGTCAGTCGATCGATCGAGTTTACAGAAGCCCGTCAACCGAGAAGTCAGTCCATTTTGGCTACAAATGCTAGTTGACTTTACCCCCTAGAAGGCGGTCAATCGGGTCTACAGAAGCCACTCAATTGTGCCTACAAAAGACAGTTGATTGGGCATAAAGAAGCAATTCGATTGTGGCTACAGAAGTTAGTCGACTGGACCTTTACAGAAGCAAGTTGACTAGACACAAATCAGTCTTGTAAAAACGGTTAAAAATCTTGAGAACAAGAGATCTACCAGAAAGAAGATCAATGGTTTTCTTTCGAGAAGTACGTTTATAAGTGGATAATGCAGTTTGAGCTCAATTTCAGCACATATTTAGCTGTTAATGGCGATTGTGCTTCAATTTTCACATGCTTATTTAGGTTATTATTCTAGGATTAGTATAAATAGTCTAGGAGATGCCAAAATAAGACAAAAAGACAATCATTTTCAACCCCACGGACGGGCATATGGTTGTCAACCATGTAATACTCTATCCATTTTTTTAATGGTAGTAAGTGTATTTTCTCTCATCGTACATGTTCTTCTGCCTTGTGAATTTCTAGGCGACCACAACTCCACATACCCACATTAATTCATTTCATATTTTGAGATGTGTCCATGTGACTTCACAAGCTAACAATATGTTGTTGGTATTTTCTTGAAAACTTATCAACGTACCATTGCTTCATACGCATAATGTTGATCGAACTTCGGCAGCCATCATAATTTTACTAGAACCACTCCAACTTGTTGTATTTACCGATCATCATCGACTAACATAATCTGGTAAACAATTCCATTTAGAAAAGAAATTGAAAGGACTGTTTAACTCCTAACGATAGGTTAAAAGCCAGCTCTTCATCCGACCAGCTCAAATCCCCAAAATCACTGTCTTCTCTTCTTCTTTATGAAAACACACTATGCCTGTCCAAGTGATGGTTTCATTGAATCAGGTCATAAGTCATATGCGGGGTTCTTCTGTAAGAAAAAACGTCCTGTAAGAGAATGGAACTAAATCTTACGAATGTGTTAAATGACACTTAGCTAAGTCTCCACACTAATTTGGGCTGGGCTGTTCAATCCGGTTTAAACTGATTTCTAGACTAATCAATTAACTAATGTTATGCTTGGCATGGGGAGGGATAGGAAATAAAAATTTTGAAGGAAATTAGTATTCCTTTTCTTTTTGGATAAGATTTGGAATTGAAATAACCAAATTCCAATGAAAATTCCAAATCCTACTTCTCGTAATTCCCTTTCCAACCAAAACATCTTGAAACGTATTTCCAACATCATAATTATTTTTCTATCATAGTTTAAGAATTACGATTATTTAATATTAAATGTATTTTCAATTTTCACGATGAGATCATTTTTAGAATAATATACCCATTACATTAATTAAAAATAATAAAATTATGTTGGATGATTAATTATAAAGAGATAAAAAGGAATGTTGAAAGATATAAAATAAATTAAATTCTTTTTTAGAATATTTTTTATATCTCGATTTAGACAATATGTTCAATGAAAATCATAAACTATCTTATTAGGAGAAAAAAGGAAAGACAGTTAAATAAAAAAAAATTGATGATGGTCTACGTAATATCATGATCAAAATTTTTTAAAATATATTTTCTTAGGTTAGGAAAAAATAAAAGGAATCCTAATATAAGTTTATTCTAATTGAGAATGATTTTTTAATTTCATCATTATAATTTCAATTCAAATCTACTTCTATTTCAAATTTTTAAGTAATACAGGGTTGATGTAAGTGGTAAGGAGCTTGGATACTCAGGTGTCTTACCCGGACCGAGTCCGGATAAGTAAGGGCGATGTACCGAAACGTGCGAGAACTCAAAAAAAATTAAATTTTAAATTAAATTTTGAAATGTATTGACAAAAAAAAATCATTATTAAAAATGAGAAATCGGTACCTTTGAAAATCACAAATGTTAACCTTGATGTCATCCTTCCTTAGTTTAACTAATAATAATAGTAATTACAGTTTAAATTTCAATTTGTTTCCTATAAAAGAACATAAGCCAGGCGAGGCGCAAGGGAGTTGTGTAGCTGTCAAAACGCGATCCATCCAAACTTAAGTTAAAAACCTCACATCCGTCATCCTTCGCCGCCCGGGTGATGGCCGCAGCACTGACAACAGCTGTTGTCTCTTTTCTGTTGCCGACTGCCCGACGCCCCCTGCCTTAACATCCATCGGAGGACCTCCGAGTTCCTCGCGCCGCTGCCGATGACTTCAGACTCGTCCCTTAAGATGGGGGAGATGAGCACCAGGACCTCCAGTAATGTAGGAAAATTCCGAGTCACGGCAGCGAGGGCGGAGTCAGGAAAAGTCTCCCTTGGCTTCAGGGCCCCGCAATTTGAGGTGACGCCATTCGAATTTCTGTTGAGGAAGTGGCTTTCTTGTTCTGTTTGTGCGAGTAAGAGGAGGTTCGAATTCTTGTTAGATGTTTTGTTTTAGCTGACGGAGCCGCCGAGTGGGAAGTCTTGGAAGCTCGAGGATTTCGAGGGATATCCTGCTTTGCTGGTGAGTCCTCTTGAGCGGGGGCAATCGTGATAATTGTCTGATCATCCCACCTGTGCTATTGTTTGTTCTACATTTTGCTTGTCATGTGTTGATGTGCCCGATGGATCTTTACCTGTTTTAGTGCAAGTTCTCTCCAAAATGTTTTTTAGTTTTGTTCTTTGTTGCGCGGGGACCTGTTAAATTTAACTGACTCGGATACACTTTGGAATTATTTATTGCAGATTAATGCGATTGAATCAGCTGTAAAATTCTCTAAAGGAATTGTCGAAATTTAAGCAATTTCTTTAGCTATGAATATGCTGCTCTCAGTTGGCTCTGTTAGTCTACTCGTCCTCTAGCTCTTGGTTATGTATTTGTTAACTGACTTGCTGGCTTCTCACATTTCTCTTGTACATAAGCCATTCGTCTGGGTTGAATAGAACCCCTTGAATAGAACTCCTGATCTTGTATCTGAATAGATATGACTGTACGGTTACAGCTATATTTATTTAAAAGTTTTGGATACTTGTAATTACTTACTTCTTGTCCTTTATACAGCCAACACCTCTTCTTTGTGCAGGTAATGTTCATCTGCAACCACTGCCCTTTTGTGAAGCACTTGAAAAAGGATATCGTAAAACTCACGAATTTCTATATGAAGGTACAATGTTTCTTCGGAAAACCATGGTTTTGATGTCGAGTGGAGTTGACGCTTTAAGTTGTCATGAGCAGAAAGGGCTAGCAGTGGTTGCGATATCATCAAACTCTATCAGCACACACCCACAGGTTCCATCTCCCTTCTGTGTTAGTCTAAAATGTTCCAAGTATTTGTCTGGAGTTGTTTTCTGTTCAAATTTTACTTCAAACAAGCAGGATGGACCGGACTTCATGGCACAAGAGGCGAAAGCATTTAACTACCCTTTCCCTTATTTATATGACGAGGTACACTTGGTGGGGAATGGAAATGCTTTCCCAGTATAGGCTTTCCTTATAATGTCTCTTAAAATATAATTGAAGGTATAGTAGTGAATTACCATCCTGGAATTTGTTGGTTAAGCTGTTTCCGGAGTTCTATCTTGTTTGTTGGTAGCCCCAGGGTGATGGTTTGCCATTCCATGAAAGCAATTGGAAGGATTAAGGTCAGAGTACATTCAGCAAGTATGTTGGTTATGCTGAATTACTAATTTTCATTGTTTTCTTCTCTAATTTCTCCTTGATTATTACTGTTATCATCTCAATTCATTGTTTCAGTTTGCTTATAATGGAAGTAATGCTTACAACTTTTAACTATTTCCTAGAATCTTGCAAACTGACCATTCCCTTCCAGTGATGGATTGTTTTGTGGCTCTTTGCCACCATTTTACCTCAAGTTTTAGATCAATGGATATTCCATAATATGAAATTCAGGTTTCTGTCGGTCGTCTTATTGCCGTCCCAAGACGTGGCACGTGCTTTTCAGTTAAAGGGAATAAATTATCTATTTGTGAAAGGTTCTACATAATTGACTATGTGTCATACGAATGTTATCTTCCATTTTTAATTCTTCTTTGGTTAACCAAAACGTGCTATTTGTCCAGATTTATCAAGACAAATGAATGAATCTGACAAAATAAATCGTAAAAGTTAATTTTTATTATTTCCATACGTAGAAGGTTATCGTAATCTGTAACATTTGCGACGGTTATCCATGGAGATTTGATTAAATCAATTGGTCTTGATCAGATCTCATCCCAAACGGATACTTACCAATGGGAGACGACATTTTGTTATTAATGGAACTAATATCATTAATTTATTCGTATTCCATCTAAGTGTAGAAGCTATATTTGTCAATTCTATCTTATATGCTTAGCGTTTTGTAAATGTGTATAAATAGGCATTCGGTTGTCATTGTAAACACACATAAAATACTAGATACATTGGTTAGATGTTGGAGCTTGTAATTTTTCGTTGGTTTGAGTTTTGTTAGTCACACACGAGGGATGTGAACTGCAGAAGACTGTATCGTTGGTGAAGTCTTCTGGGAGGGTGACTCGAGGGACACAAGGGACTCGGTTGGAAGCTGCAGGAGACGTTGGTGGGAAACGTGCAGCAGGTTGCTGGCGTGGCCAACGTGTAGTGGGCCGGAGAAAAGGGCAGAACCCCAGGAGCACAGAAGGTGAGGGACTAACCGGCTTCTGTGGTGTAATGTTCTGTGTGTACAGGAACCTAGGACAGAGGTTGCTGTCTGCTTGCGTGGGGTTTGACGCGTACTTGCGCAGAGTTTCCTACATGCTTGCGTAGGGTTTGCTACGTGCTTACGTGGAGTTTGCCATGTAGTCGCTATCTCGAGGAGATCGTGTAGGTCGTGTGGAGTCGCCGGAGGGAAAATCTATCCTTGGACAGAGGACGCCGTCTGCTTGCGTAGAGTTCGCGACGTGCTCGCGTAGGGTACGCCACGAAGTCTTTGTCCTTGAGGGAATTGCGCATTGGTTACCTTCGTTAGTCACATTAACGTGTGCACCGAGTCACTGTGGTACAGAACATTATGGTATGTGCTTTGAAAATCAATCACCTGTAGTACAGAACCTTACGGTCTATGCTTTAAAAATCAGTCACCTGTAGTATAGAATCTTACGGTATGTACTGTAGAAGGTTGACATCTTTGGTATAGAACCTTACAGTCTGTGCTTTGAAAATCAGTCACCTGTAGTACAGAATCTTGCGGTCTGTGCTGTAGAAGGTTGACATCTTTGGTACGGTCTATACTGTGAAACCAAGTTATCTCTGGTACATAACCTTTTGGTTTGTGCTGTAGAGGTTTGACACAATAGGTACATAAACTTTTGGTCTGTGCTGTGCCACTCAGTTACTCTAGTACAGAACCTTTTGGTCTGTGCTTTGCCACTCAGTCTTCTGTGGTGCAGAACCTTCTAGTCTCTACTATAAAAGGCCTTTTGTTGATCACCTTCTGTAATCGTTACGAAGTTAAGTCTGAGTGAATACCATCCAATTTCTGGGTGAAGAGTGGACGTAAGCAAGTTGCTGAACCACTATAAAAGTCTTGTGTTCATCAAACAAATTGCAATCACATTCGTACGTTCTGTCTTACAGAAACCTGTCTCTACGGTTCTGTGTTACATAAGTTTTCTTCCGCTGCGAGGTTTGTTGAAAAAGAGTTAAAAATCCTTAATTGGGCTTTAACACTAATTCACCCCCTCTTAGTGTAACAAAGCTCGAACCGTTAGATAAAAGCATCATATACTATATATTTGCAGTTGACGGGCTTCTTTTGGCCCATTTCTTTTGCATAGGAGTTGGGGTTCTTTGGCATCTCTTCATTTTTAATTCTTTTTATTGATATCACTGTTGTACATCAGCCAACGCCAATTATCTTAAAAGTTTGAACTATTAGGTGAAAGCGTGACATATTATATATTTCATTTTTCAACACTTTCTATGTGATCCATGGAGTCATATTTCTTTCTAAGCATCATTTCATAGTACGAAAATGGGATACTAAGGGTGCATTGATCCATGAATGGAGGTCATAATCTCATTTTTTACGAAATTTGTCAAATTTACATACCATTTTTTATCTTTAAAAGTATAATTGGCTAAATTTGGTATTCCTATTTATGAAAAGAAATTATGAAACTACTCAATTGGGTCTATGGGAGACTCATCCTATTCTACAAGTCTGATCGATGAGGGAATGTCACTATACAACGGACAGTCCAAAGATGAATAGGTAGAATCATATGATGTTCCATATACATATCCATAAGTCATAGACAAGTACCATCCATTTATTGGGTACCTTACTTCGACCGTTTCACACCAAGCAGACGAAGCGGCCGCAAATGGTTACTCGAAATTAAGGCATTTTCCGATATCACTTACGAGTAATTCCGGCAGGCTCAAAAAAACCCAACCGAGTGCAAAATGTCTACATTGAGGATGAGCTCACTAGAGGGACACTTTCGCTTATATTTAACCACTACATCATCCATGCAGACTTCCACAGTCATCTCTACTAGGGGATTGAAAATTAAATTCATAGCCCTCTAATATGTGGACCCAGTGTTCTTCAAGTCGAAGGGTATTGTGATTCATTCGAAGATCCCCATGGGCACACTGTTTTGTGTATATCTTATTCAGAGACGAAAATCTAATTATAACCTAGAATATCTATCCATGAATGACATCAGTTCATGTTCTGCTGCCTTGTCTATCAAGTCATCAGTGACAGACATTGGATATTCATCTTTAGGCATTGTCGCATTGGATGTAAATCCGACAATCCCACAAGAATAGAATTACCCGCAAAGGTGTGCGTGTAAATCTAGCAATCCACAAGAATTGGATTGCTGGCAGAGGGGTTTAACAACAAGACCAACCCCTCTGTTGACAATTCTATTTTTATGTGATTGCCGGATTTACATCCAATGCTCCAATCCCATGAGAATAGGATTTTCGGCAGACAGATTGGTCTTGCTATAAACCCCTGCCAACAGGAGGAATTTCGTAAAATTTTATTGTAACGGATGGATCCCGTTTATGTGAGGAATCCGTATGCAGACATATATACCAATGGTTGACCTGTTGAGGTATTTAGTGCTGGCTTGGGTCTTTTTAGAGCTGAGTCCCAAAACCTCGACATTTCTTTGAAAGTTGTGAGTTTAATGTCCGAAGGAAATGTATCTATAGTAGACAATTGGAAATCTCCATGTGATGATGAATTTGAACCTTGTCGAGCAATATTGGGAGCTCCCTTGGTCGTATGTAGTTAAACTATGTGTACTCTCTCAACTGTGTATGCTGCAACCAAAGAAAACTGACTGAAACTGGACTAAAGAATCAATCTGTTATTGTCCATCATAAATGTCAGTCTTAACAAAGTAAGTTGCAATTGTAATTGTCCATCATGAACAAGGTTTACAATTTTTGTTTCCGGAGTTCTTCTCGACCAAAATCAGATCGAGTTCACATAACCATCTTATCTTTGCGTCCGTATGCCTGGTGATCCCACCATTGAATTTTTTTCTCAAAATTTTTGTATATGTGCCTTGCTTAATCATGTTTATTTTGACATATCATACGCATTTTTTCATCATGTGGATGAAAAGATATCAATTTTTGTTCCCACGGCTCCTGGACAAGCTATCTAGATTACTTCCGATTTTTGCACAAGCATATCTCATTATCCAACCGTTGAATTCAACTGAAATTTCACAGAAATGCTCTTCATTTCATAAGCTTTATGTGTAATCTTTTTGCATCTCGATCAAACATCTGATGATCGAGATATGATGGGAATGAATCCGCGTGCTCCGATTTTGCAGACAGCAAAATTCGTTCCTTGATCTTGAGAGATTGTATCGTTGGATTCTCATGAAATTTTATGTGCAGGTTTTTCATTAAGTTTCGGATCTATGGGTTCATGTTTTATTTGAATCGAACAATCCTAGCTCATGTTACGAATTATTTTGCTGATTGTGCGCAATTTTACTACCTTACGTTTGTATCTTATTTCGCATGTACAATGAGCACACCATTCGGAGTGATCGACACCAAAGTTTCGTAGATTTACGTGAAGGTATGTGTATCAACCCGCATGGATCTATCGTGGCTTTAAAGACCGTCAGCCCAAAGGATTTAAAGCGGCCCCAACCATCACCGAAGGTACAAAGGAAAGCGCGGGCTTCCCGAATTTTCTTTATTTCCACGTGTAACGGGTCGTGGGCCCAAGTGCATGGGCCCACGATCACCACCCTTCCCCGCTCTCTTTGATCTAAATACGTGGTGTATGCTATTAGGCTTTTAGGTTTTTATCGTCGCATGTTGTTTGCCCAAATACACATGAGTTTCGGGTCTAAAGCCTGAATCGGGTCCAACGTCCATAAAACAGTGACATGAGTCCGGAGTAATGCCCGGATCGGGTCTAACGCCCACTAACCAAAAGCAAACTTTTGGAGCAAACGCCACCTCTTTGTATGTTTAGAATGTAAAAGCTAGTAAATAAGAATCCCCGAACCAACTGCTTTTCCGACTTAAACAGATTTTATAAATAAAGTCGGGGGCGACTCCGTTAAGCAATACAAAGCTGTTTTACACGAAGTCATCATGGATGGGTGAAGACGACATAAGCCGCTCCCGAAACCTCCCAAAGCTTCCTTCTCGGGCCATGCGCTTCTTTTCGCCCGTCACCTCTAAAAGAGCATGGAGACGACCGACGAAGGTCTAGGCAGACTCGATTAGGAATTGAGGGAGGGTCCACCCTGGTCTTTTCCGCAGCGCCCGACGCTCGAGTCGAGGCGTCGACCGGATGGGCCCCGGGGAACGAATCCAGATCCTCGTGTCGTCCAAACCGCCACGCGCATGCTAAGCCGGAAGGCTCGCGCGTACACAAATGCAGAAGAACAGGCCAGACAAAGAGGAGCGAAACAGAGCGCAGGAAAATAAGTGCTCAAAGAACATATTTTTGCAGTCGCACAACCCGTTAGAGGAAGATGCACAATTTCCCTAGAAAAAGGAAGGTGACCAAACAACAAATACCATGAACAGCTTTTGCCGAAACATGTACAACAACAACCAATGAGAAGAAAAGAGGAGAAAAAGAAGCCTACAGATATACATTTCTGGGAACACCCACAGGGAGAATTCTTCTTTCTTCAAGTTCCCCTTATCAGCAGAAGGGCACACTACCAAAACTCATCTTCTCGGAAGAAGTTTGTCACTCCGTTAGCTCCTACTAGCACCACTCCATGCTCGGACATCAGAAGAAAGGGCCAACCAGGAAGCTCCTAAGGTAGGCCTCCAGTTGCGAAGCTACCCAAATCACAGCAAAGACAGACAAGTTCAACTGCGTCAATAAGAAATGGGCCAGATTACTTTCAAGCCAAACTCCCATCTTTTGAAGCAAACTGGCCAAATAAACACATAATGTTATGCGAGCTGAGTCACGACTTTTAGTTTGTCCAGAGATGATAAATGTGTTTAGATGTAAAGAATGCCATTTTACAACTTCAATGTCAAGTACTTGCTACCTTTGGGAAAAATAACAAAATGATCACAGATACTTCAAATGTTTATCGAGTATCTGCTGTCGGCCTCTCTGTTTTTCTACCGCAGGTTGTCCCCATGTCATGCAAAACCAGTGGCCGAGGCCTTGATCGAATGATTGTCTCATCGCTGTGCCTAATCCATTCCGAGAGCCACCATGGCTTCTGCCTCTCCCATTTGAATTGCAATAGCCATTGTTGATGACTTCTCTTCCACCTCCATGCGGCAGTGGACAGACCGCAAGGTAAACGACCTGTTTTGGCTCCGAAGACCACAAGAATTTAGTGTAATTCAACGGCAGTTCACAATGCCCGATTTGGCTGAGAATGGCGATATATTTTCCAGTCGTGGAATACGATAACATCAGGTGGAATGCAAATTCAGATAAGCAAATTTCTAAGTTCAAATGACACAAAAGAAGGTTTGGGTAATAAAATAAGGTTGGAATACTAAACGATAACAGAAAAAAGTTTGTTGCTTCACTTAGGGACGACATCCTCCCATTTCACAACACTCACACCAATCTCCTTTAATTTATCAGCATCTTTATAGCGCCCCCCTGGCACGACAAGCATGCACTTATATCGTGCGCAACATATGTCGATGAAATGATCAGTAACGGATACTCCATCCATATCTTCTTGCGCGATAACAATAACTGCATTGGGGCATTCGATTCTTTGGGAACAATCTCCAATCATCACATTGAAAAGAAGCTTCATAGCATGCAATTTAGCACCCGGTGTCACCAGCGTAAGATTCACTTTTGCCTTATGGAATTCTTTCCTGTTTACTTGCCTTTTCAACATGAAGGCCTGCCTATTGTATTCAGAGACCGCAGGAAACTGAGGATTAAGCTCCAAAAATTTATTAGCAACATTCTCCATCGCCTGCTCTATACATGCCGCGCTTTGCACAGGAACCTGGCATGCTGAAGCAGCCCAGTAGATACTCATTTTTGACATCCTACAGGTATAAAATGTCGAACATTGCAAATCCAGTCAATACGTAAAAAAAAAAAACACTAACTCGAGTCATGCTCTCATTAATCCAAAGCATGATATACACAAATAGACGCACTCGACCCCAAACCTGCAGAACATATAATAGAGTATTCGACATTTTTGGCAACAATGTTACTCCACACGAAAGTGTATGCTTACAAATGTTAATCCCATATTTCACTCTCCAGAGAAACAAGGCATGGTCACAAGAAACGCCATTACAATGCTATAATCGCTGACCCACCTATCAGCCAAAAACAGATTCCCGTCACCCAACCCTAAATACACCTAACATAACAGCAGCTCGTGAAGATTGCACCAAAACGGAAGATTTCATAAGGGTTTCAAGGCAGTGAGGTGCAAATGCCACATATGCAGTCGAAGAATGAAGCCCAAAGCAACTCTTACCCAGAAAGCCCTACCGCCAAAACGGACCACCGATTCGGACGACTGAGAAGACTGAAGAGGACGGGGTTAGTAAGAAAGTTTGAGCTATTTATTTGAAAAGGGGGAACGAAGCATAATATGAAAATGATGTTTTTCAACCATTTTATGTAAATACAATAAATAAATAAATATGCATCGGTTATTTTTTAGGAAGTTAAAAAGGAAAAAAAGAAAAACATAATAAACTAATAATTATGGCAAATAATTGTTTTTAGTTCATATCCTTTTTTTTGGGCGAAGTTATATGTTTTTTTTTTCACTAACATGGGGTTGGTCCAAGTGGTAAGGAGCTTGGATTCGCTTAAGGAGGTCTCGGGTTCGAAACCTACCGTACGCAGCCACCCCTGTTGGAAGACTCACCCACCATAGCCAGGTGTCCTACCCGGGTCGAGTCCGGATTAGTCGGAGCGAAGCTCCGGAAACCGGGCGGGCAAAAAAAAAAAAAAGATATTTTTCAAGTTTTTTTCACTCGTATTTTTTAATAAATACTCTAGAAAACTTAACACAAAAGAGGATTTCGTATTAAAAGAAACGAATCGCTGTCATTGTCCTGCTTGCCAGGCAGGGAGCAATGAAGCCGCGGGAAACCGGCGGTACGGACTTTTCTGCAAAACCTGGATGCCAGAAAGAAAGTTGCCGGGGAGAACAGGCCAGGACAACCAGATGCTCTTTTTAACCATTAGGTGCAAAATATCATTATTTACTACTGGCCAAGATTAACAAAATGAGTTTCCTACTTAACATTTTCCTAAAAAAAAATTATATCCCACCCGTAAAATTAAATTGTTAACTCCCTCTTTAAAATACAACCCCTAAATCATTGTCATCATCCCTCCTTAAAATATCGAGGGAGTCGAGATAGAGGATTGTAGGAAAAAGTAATTCCCCCAATCCACTATGCTACCGGGGGAGCACCGGAGAAGTAAAAAAAGGAGAGCACTCGTCTCGGGATGAGCTTACTTACTATTCGTATGCTTTCGGCAGTTATCCGCTCAGCACTTGCTTAACCATCGTTATTAATTAACTAAAGACGGATGATCTAGCTTGCGTCGAATGGCTGGAACTTGAGAAGAGCCAAATTTGGTATTGCTTGTCATCAATGAAAGTAACGGAATTGTCGTTCCTTATTACCAAAGCTACCGGTTGAGAAAAAATAGAAAGAATCAAAAGTTGACAAATTCATAAAATTAAACGGCAACAAGGAAAGAGGCTACCGAGTGTCGAAGCCGTCTGGATGGAGGAGTGATATTACGCCACCGAGGAATAATCTGAAGCTACTGCTGCATCGAAGAAGGCTCGTCCGGTTGGGATGTAACTTGGTGCAATTTCTATTCATAAACTAGAAGAAGAACACTACCATAGGTGATTATTTTTTCGGGAAAACGATTCATCTTGAAGTTTCTCTCTCAAGTCTGTTTTTTCTCTCGGAGTCTGTTGTGTGCTTCTCCAGGTCTAGTAACTATTTATAGGGAGTAAGTAGAGACTTTATTATTTTTTATTTGATTTTTTTATGATTTTGCTTGATTTTGTGTGGTTTTTTCTTATTTTTGTAGCTGTTTTATTATTTTTTCCTAATTTTTGGTGATTTTATTATTTTTTAGAAAAATTGGGTTATGGCATTTACAATTATTTCGTATAATACGAAAAAGTTGCATGTATAGCGGGATTGTCGGTCCGTGGACATGATTGCATGCAGAAGACATATGACTTGCAATCCTTTTAGTACTAGATTGCCTTTCCCTACACTTAGGCACGAGGAGGAGCCCATATATAGCAGGATTATCGGTTCATGGAAAGGATTGTCGGCAGAAGACATATGACATATAATCCTTTTCTGCATTAAACATTAATATGTCATGCAAATTACATTGACAAAGTTCAGTACATGCAAAATTGGACTTCGTGCTCTACTACATAGATAGCGAGGATCAACTTATAAAATGATCATAGAAGGAAGAGTCTTGATCGTCAAAATTATCATTATTTGTAACAATATCATCTTTTACTATTGCTTTCGAAGTATTTTCTACCACGACATCCATCAAAGTTACATATGCCATCAAATCGAATTGGGAGTACAAAATTTATTTCTTAAAGGGGTGGCACATAGTTCAATGCCTCGATCTTTCATTATAAACACCGTTTATGTATGTTCCTTGAAGTTTCTAAGTACGGTTATGAATGTTGATTTTCGTTGACCATTATCTTAAGATGCCTGTTGTACTTTTTGACGCAAATTGCGAACAACTCCGTCGAAGTGTTGAAGAAAACCATACAAAATTTTATAACAAGTGGACTTGTATGAAGGAAATTATTACCTAATTACTAAACCAGAACTATGAAATGAAACTAATTTTTGTGCTGAAATCATTTTATGCATAATTTAGTCTATATAAGTTGAAAATGACAGAGCTAAAAACCCACAAAATTCTAACCATGAATAGAATGTCATATCAAAAGATGAGAATTTTACGCAAACATAAAAATGATATTCATTTTAGAGTGGGTTAGTCTATGGAAATAAGGCAGAAACATGGGACAACTTTAAAAAATCATATCTTTTCAATCACATACGCAAATGTAATGCATAATATATAATTGGAAAGCTTTCTAAACGTGCTACATGGGAAAATAGTTTTGAAATCAAAATAAAGGACTGCGAACGAGACAAAACAAATACAAAAATATAAACTCATACAATCAGTAGAAATGTAAGGAACAAATAACATTTGTTTTTGTTGTCCGAGTAAACATACTTCCAACCCAACACACCCAGGTCATGCTCGAAACATGTCAAAACAAGGAATAGAAGACAAGAAGAAGAACGAGACATCATTTCCATGTAAAATGAATCAAAATTGAATAAAAGATAATGGTGAGATTGCTGATGCGCGTCGTCAACGCAACAAAAATAAATCCTCGTTCGCACAAACTAAGCAGTAAGGGCAAGCAAGGGTCGATCCCACAGAGAATCAGTATCAATTGAGTCTTGTAACGTCAAGTTCGATAACCAAATTCAAGGTCAAGTGAACAAATTAAGTGATGAGAAGTTAAACTAACAACAAAGTGAATCGAATTACCAATAAGAATGAAAGATCTAGGACTACCGATTTCCCCTCATGACTTATGCTCTCATATCCCCTCTTCTTATTACTATTGAATTTCATCGGTTGTTAACTGTAGGCCGCTAATCTCTCCCCATAACCCTCTCGGACATCCGGGAACGTACCCCCATGTATCAAATTCTCTACTCTATGTCTAGACAAAGAACTAGTGGAGGCCCTTTACGATTTAACCCTACTTTGATTACCCAAGGTGCACGGTATTTCTACTCTCACACTAAATCCCGGTCTCTCGACTCGAAGGTTCCTTAGGTTATCCTAATCCCGATCTGACCTAGGCTACCCTCTCGAGTCTCCCTAGGTGATCAAATCAATATCAACAGTTGATCAGGCTGCTAATACGCATTAAACACGGAATTGGATAAACAACCGATGGAAATTCAAATCATAATAAAGAAAGGTTCAACAATTACAAAAGAACACGAGGTTCCATCGTCGTCCTAGAACAAAGAAATTAGTTCATAGCGATGCAACACGAAAACCAGATCAAAGATGAAAGCATAATTGAAATCTAAAAGAAAAAGGGAAAAGAATCTGCAATTCTCCGCCGGCACCAATCTCCTGTCACGAGCTTTTTGCCGTCAAAGAAAAACCAATCCCCCACACTCCCTAACCCTAGTACGCCTTAAGTTTGAGTATTTATACTAGGGAATAACTAAAGGACCTAAATAGAAATAAAGAAAGAATCTAAGAAATCGGAAGAAAGGAGATTTTCTGGTTCTGCCGCAGCTGCGAGGAAATCTTCCGCAGCTGCGAACTTCAATGTGGTGTACTCCATTTGGCTTCTTCGCAGCTGCGAAAGTCTCTGTGGTTGCGAACTTCCTCTTGCCCGCAGCTGCGTCGAGACTCTCCACAGCTGCAGAGGTCTCTGTGGACGCACTCCTCGCTTCCTTCTCACAACTCTTCCTTCCTCTCTTCGTTGTTCCTTATTTCATCTTAAATTCCCTACACGAACAATAACGAACGTGAGGTAACACAATTCAGCTTGAAACATCCGATCTAAACACCTAGAACGACGAAACTAACTCAAATCAAGGCACAAATGTGATCATTTAACTCTACTTTCGTAGAGTTATCACACCCCCAAACCTATCTTTTGCTAGTCCTCGAGCAAAACAAAACCAAAACAAAACGAAAATGTAACCAAACAAAATAAACAAAACATAATTGATACTCCCCAGTCTCACCCAACTCTTCTGAACTCAAATTGTCGTTAACGACTCTCAGCTAAGGCCGCACACCTATTTTAGAGGTAGACTTCGTTCAAGGCTAGCATGCACGGGTTTTGTAGTTCTTATAAAACTTGTTCCCTCAATTTGCACACCTCACGTTGTCAACCCCACATTCTCAAATCTTTCATAGCCATCAAGTACTTTTCTAGACTCAACTGTCCTCACCTTATCAACTAATTCGAGGTCTTTCTTTTCATCTCATTTTTCTCTTTTCATTTGGTTACACGATTCTAAATGCTCATCAATTCCCGCAAACGCTCGTGTAACAAGTTCTCAGTCAGTGACTCCCGGTCCAAACGGACCAAGGCACTAGGTGATAAAGCACCCCACGGATGAGAACTCGAGCCGCAAAGAAGACTCACACCACAAGCACATATTCAAGCTCAAAATCAATTTTGTTCTTTCTCTCTTTTACTTTTTACTCTTTTCTAGCTTGAATAGTGGTGCCCAGAACCTTGGCAACCGTTTTCTTTTCTTGCTCTTCTTCTTTTTTTTTTTAACCTGAATTTCGTCTCCAAAGGATGAGTCGAGTGCCTATACTTTTCCTTAATGACTATGCTTTTAAAGAGACTGTAGAGTTGACGCTGCTTAGTTAGCTTCCTATCAGGAACAACATAGATTATTTTTTCAAGAAATTAGGCATGCTTACTAGAACTAATTCCTCCTCTGCCTTAAATGTGCGACCCTAAATCATCCTCCTAGAATCCGACTCTTCTAATTCGAAATCCTAAGGTTTAACTAAGGGGCATCGACTCAAAGAAAATAACAAAAACAAAACGAAAGATAGACTCAGAAGCATGATCAAGCTGACAGAAATAACAAGCAAAAGCAATCAATTCATAAAGGATAACATCAACACCCCCAAACCTAAATCCTGACACGACCTCGTGGCAGGCTATATCTCCATCAGTGCATGAGATAGATGAAAGTAAAGATAAGAGAGATACAACTTGGCACATGTCCGGTTGAATTCAGGATCCTCTCCCTGATGGCAGGCTAATCGGACTCTGAGTCGGAGTCAACATCTTCATCCTCTGCCGGGCTGGTTTCTGCATCTTCCATAGCAGCATCACTCCATCCCATGGGTCGATCCCATCCCGGTGTGTGGTAGACTGGTTGATGCAATGCGTTGAAGTCTACTCCAAAGGATGGCGCGGCCTGACGGTTGTACTCCATCTGATGTCGGATGAATTCCATGGTGTATTGCTGGAAGGCTCTAGTTTGCTGCTGAGCGTCCCTGGTTTGCTGCATGAATTCCTGCATCTGGGCCCACCGTTCTTGCTCGGAGGGCATAGCGCTAGCAGTGGCTGAACGAGGGCGAGAGGAGGCGCCTCCCTGCCCTGCGCTAATCTTGTCCAGCGATTGATGGTCTAGAGGCTGGCCCGGAGGACAAAGCTCCTCCGTCCTGTCAAACTGCACACCTGCTTTGATACATAATTCAGAAATAAGACAAGGGAACCACAAACCTCGTGCGTCGTCCAAACAACGGTGGATCATCCAATTCAGCAGCCTGCCCACATCAATAGGCATCTCCTCCATGATACAGTAGATGAGCGCCGC
This sequence comes from Melastoma candidum, assembly GCA_023653495.1. Classification (NCBI taxonomy): domain Eukaryota; kingdom Viridiplantae; phylum Streptophyta; class Magnoliopsida; order Myrtales; family Melastomataceae; genus Melastoma; species Melastoma candidum. The sequence continues at coordinate 161,327 of CM042880.1, forward strand.
TCGATCCCTGGTGATCTCGCTCGTGTTTTTGCTGGGGATAAGCCGGGCGGCTACAAATAAGGCCCACATGCGTGCTTCGGTGGTCAAATTGTTGCCGTGGAGTCTGAGGGGGTCCCGGCTTCTTGTCAATTTCCATTGGGATCCTAGCTTAGCAATTCGCGCAATAACTGCGTTACTATCAAAACGATTATTAAGATAATCGAAATATGCCTCAGTGTTGTAAACAGGGAGGCCATAAAATGTGGAAATCACTGATGCACCAAACTTAACCTCCCTGTCTCGAACTCGAATACTCTGCCTATCCCTGTCCAGGGTATGCACGTTTGCATAAAACTCCCTGACCACCGGGACGACGCCCCGCTTTATCGTTGTACTAAAACGAAGCCACCCCAGACGTTCTAAACGCGCCCGGTATTCAACCAAATCGGGATGCGTGGTATCGAATACCCGCTCAGCGATCAGCGGTCGTTTCATGGACCGTTGGTACGCCGCCGACGATTCATTCACAACGGCCTTATCCTTCCCTGCCGTTTCCTTCCCTTTCCTTTTCCTAGAACTAGAGGCATCGGTCGTAGTGCGTTGCTTAGGCGCCATCGCTATTCACACTATTCTAAGGGTTAAGACAACTATTGAATCTCCGGGTGAACAACGACGTGGCCGCACACAAATCACCAATAGGACTAAGGGATGGGGAACTTTCCTGATTATCGCCGCTATGGGAGAGTGTGGTCGACCAACGGCAGGAAGGTGGCGGCAAGGTTGGTTGGGTGGTTGGCGGGCGGCACCGGAGAGCAGATCTGCAGCGGATGGACGCACAGGAGAGAAGGCGGGCGTCAGAGATCGATGCGTGAGTAGCCGGCGATGTGGAGAGGAGGAGCCGCCGCCTGGAGAGAAGGGGTGCGTCGCAGCTGCGCCCTGAGAGAGTGGGGAAAAATAAATTAGGGTTTAGGTTCGCCCCCTTTAATCTGTCTGAAATTTCGTCCTCTCGCAGCTGCGAGACATCCCTCCGCAGCTGCGAGACTCTCTGAGAGTCACGGGTCACACGTCTCTCGCAGCTGCGATCTACTTCTCCGCAGCTGCGAGACTCTCTGAGGGTCGCAGGTTACATGTCTCTCGCAGCTGCGAGAATTCCCTCCGCAGCTGCGAGACTCTCTGAGGGTCGCAGGTGTATGCGCCTTCCGCAGCTGCGAGAGATGTCCTCGCAGCTGCGAAACTTACTGCCTTCCGTTCCTCCGCAGCTGCGGACCTTACTGTGGATGCTACCTCATTTTCTTTTTCCTTCTTTTTCATGGACATGCTTCTTGATCTACTAACAAAAACAAATAAAAGATTAAAAATAACTAAATACTGGGAATAAAATGAAAAGACTTGGGTTGCCTCCCAAGAAGCGCCTTAGTTTAGAATCGATGGCTTGACTTTCGCACGATTTTACGCGTCTTGGAGTCGCGTGGAAGTAGTTCCTCGCTCAAGTGGCTCTCCATGATAGTGCTTGAGGCGTTGGCCGTTGACCTTGAATGTGGTCTCCGAATCATTCGACTGCAACTCTACAGCTCCATGAGGAAACGTTCTAACCACTTTGAACGGTCCGGACCATCTCGACTTCAATTTGCCTGGAAATAACCGCAAACGTGAGTTGAAAAGTAGTACATACTCACCTGGTACGAATGTCCTGTTGAGGATGCGGCTATCATGCCATTTTTTCGTCTTCTCCTTGTAGATCGTTGCATTCTCGTATGCCCGATGACGAAGCTCCTCTAACTCGTTCATCTGCAAAAGGCGAGCCTCACCTGATCGGGTTGCGTCGAAATTTAGGTGCTTTAGTGCCCAGTATGCCTTGTGCTCGAGTTCCACTGGGAGGTGACAAGCCTTCCCAAAGACGAGTCGGTATGGAGACATCCCGATCGGTGTTTTGCACGCTGTCCTGTACGCCCACAAAGCATCGTCAAGTTTTAACGACCAATCCTTTCGTGTTGTACTTACCGATTTTTCAAGGATGCGCTTCACTTCACGGTTGGAAACTTCCGCCTGTCCGCTGGTCTGTGGGTGATACGCCGTGGCCACCTTGTGCTTTACTCCATATTTGCTTAACAGTGCATTAAACTGACGATTGATGAAGTGTGTACCCTCGTCACTAATGATAGCGCGTGGAACACCGAACCTAGTGAAAATCTGTTTCTGCACGAACTTGACAACCACTTTAGCCTCATTAGTGGGGGAAGCAATTGCTTCCACCCACTTGGAAACGTAATCTACTGCTACGAGGATGTACTTGTTACCGTTCGATGGGATGAAGGGTCCCATGAAGTCGATGCCCCAAACATCAAAAAGTTCAACCTCGAGGATGTTCTGCAGGGGCATTTCGTTTCTCCGTGATATGTTCCCTGTTCTTTAGCACCTATCACAATGAAGAACAAACTGATATGCATCCTTAAAAATAGTCGGCCAGTAGAAACCTGACTTGAGAACTTTTGCGGCTGTTCTATCTCCTCCGTAGGGGGATGCGTGGCAATGGGATAGTATGTCCATGATTTCAGATTCCGGCACACATCTTCTGATCACCTGATCTGCACACTTTTTAAACAGAAATGGTTCGTCCCAAAAGTAGTGACGAACGTCATGAAGAAACCGTTTCCGCTTGTGTGCATTGAAATCCTCAGGAATAAATTCCGACACGATGAAGTTTACAAAATCAGCATACCAAGGCACGCTCACATCAACAGACAGCAAACACTCATCAGGAAAGAACTCATTGATGCAAACCTTGTCTCGAATCACATTTTCATTTTCTAACCTAGACAAGTGATCTGCTATCTGATTTTCAGTCCCTTTCCTATCTCGGATCTCTAAGTCAAATTCTTGTAATAATAGCACCCAACGAATCAGCCTAGGCTTAGCGTCCTTTTTCTCAATCAAGTATTTTATCGCTGAGTGATCCGTAAACACTATTATCTTAGATCCCACCAGATAACTGCGAAATTTATCAAATGCAAACACGACGGCTAACAATTCTTTCTCAGTCGTGGTGTAATTAACCTGGGCATCATCTAAGGTCCTGCTGGCATAGTATATAACCCGAAAAATCTTATCAACCCTTTGGCCTAATGCGGCTCCTACCGCGTAGTCGCTAGCATCACACATCAACTCAAATGGCAAATTCCAATCAGGTGCTATGACTATGGGAGCAGATACTAACCTCTTCTTAAGTTCAGTAAAAGCATAAAGGCACTCAGCATCGAATACAAAGGGGACATCCTTCTCCAACAAATTGCACAGTGGCTTCGTGATCTTGGAGAAGTCCTTGATGAACCTCCTGTAGAAGCCAGCATGTCCGAGGAAGCTCCGAATCCCTTTCACGGAAGAGGGTGGGGGTAACTTCTCTATCGTCTCTATCTTTGCCCTGTCGACTTCAATGCCCTTGCTGGATATCCGGTGACCTAAAACAATGCCATCACGAACCATAAACTGGCATTTCTCCCAGTTCAGGATTAAGTTAGTATCCTCACAACGTTTTAAAACCTTAGTGAGGTTCGACAAGCAATCCGCATACGATGCACCAAAAACAGAAAAATCATCCATGAAGACCTCTAAACCATTTTCAATCATATCAGAGAATATGGCCATCATGCATCGTTGAAAAGTCGCAGGTGCATTACACAATCCAAACGGCATGCGGCGAAACGCAAAGGTACCGTATGGGCATGTGAACGTCGTCTTTTCTTGGTCCTCCGGGGCAATCAAAATTTGATTGTACCCGGATTATCCGTCCAAGAAGCAATAGAAATCCTTACCCGCCAATCGATCAAGCATCTGATCAATAAAGGGTAGAGGAAAATGGTCTTTCCTGGTGGCCTTGTTCAGTTTGCGGTAATCCATGCAAACTCTCCACCCGGTTACAGTACGAGTCGGAATCAACTCATTCTTCTCGTTCTTGACCACCGTCATCCCTCCTTTCTTCGGGACGCACTGCACAGGGCTAACCCAAGAACTGTCAGAGATCGGGTAAATAATACCTGCATCTAGCCACTTGATGATCTCTTTCTTCACCACTTCCTTCATGTTCGGGTTGAGTCGCCTCTGAGCCTCAACTGAGACCTTATGATCATCCTCAAGCAAAATCTTGTGCATACATACCGACGGACTGATTCCTCGAATATCCGCTATAGTCCATCCCAATGCCTTCTCGTGTGCCTTGAGGATCTCAAGCAATTCCTCCTCCTCTTCTCCTGTAAGATTGGCAGAAATAATCACAGGTAAAGCATTTGATGGTCCGAGGTACGCATACCTGAGATGATCCGGGAGTTGCTTGAGCTCTAAAGTGGGGGGTTCCTCAATTGAAGGTCGCATCGGGTTCAGTGGCCGCTCTAGCGTGTCAAATTGTTGAATCCTTCGTGTGAATAACGCTAGAGCTTCCTGGGTGTCACAATCGGGGTCGGTCTTCTCTCCTTCATCTTCTGAGGTACCTTCATCACAAAGAGGGGAAAACTTGGGAATGCACCTATCAACAACATCCATCCGGAAACAATCGGAATTTTCAGAAGGCCATTTAACAGATTTATAAACGTTAAATGTGACTTCCTGATCGTTGACGCGGATTGTCAACTCTCCCTTCTGCACATCGATTAATGCCCTTCCTGTGGCTAAAAACGGACGACCAAGGATGATAGGAATCTCCTTGTCCTCCTCAAAGTCTAACACCAGAAAGTCAGCCGGAAAAATAAATTTATCTACTTTTACAAGAACATCCTCAATAATCCCTTTCGGGTACGTAATGGATCTATCGGCTAACTGAAGGGACACAGATGTAGGTCTTACCTCCCCCAAACCTAGCTCTTTATACACCGAAAACGGCATCAGATTTATGCTCGCCCCAAGGTCACAAAGAGCCTTACCTGAGAATGCCGTTCCAATTGTGCACGGGATCGTAAAGCTACCTGGGTCCTTGAGCTTCGGTGGTATTTTCTTCTGGATGATGGCGCTACACTCCTCGGTAAGTGTAACTGTCTCAAAATCGCCCAACTTCCGTTTCTTCGAGAGTACGTCCTTCATGAACTTGACGTAACTAGGCATCTGCTCCAAAGCTTCTACGAAAGGGATGTTAATGTGTAACTTTTTAAACACATCAAGGAACTTACGGAATTGAGCATCCTCGTTTTGCTTTCGGGCTCTCTGTGGGAACGGAAGCTTCGAGATGTCGATTTCCGGTTTCTTTCTCTCTTCCTCCATCTTTTTCTTCCCCTTGTCCTGCGGCAAATCCAAGTTAGAATTTAATGGACTAGTCTGAGATTTCTTACTAGTTGTCTCCACTGGACTGGATCCACTGCTCTCCTTCTTAGCCTCGGCTTCCTCTGCCTCAAGTGACCGGCCGTTCCTTAGAGTCACGGCTTTTGCTTGCTCCCTTGGGTTGGTTTCTGTATTGCTTGGGAGAGTCCCATAGGCTCTCGAATTCACCGCCTGAGCCAGCTGGCTTACCTGGTTCTCCAGGTTCCGAATCGACGCTGCTTGGTTCTCCATCAAAGCGTCTTGATTCGCCATGTATTTGAGCATCATCTCTTCGAGGCTCGGCTTCTTTTCCGAGACTTCTGCTTGTGCTTGCGGATACTGAGGCGCTGGTGCTGGTGGTCTCGGCATACCAGGCGGAGGTGCCTGTGCTCTCCAAGAAAAGTTCGGATGATTCCTCCACCCTGGGTTATACGTATTCGAGTACGGGTTGTTGCGCTGGTTTCCAACAAAGTTGGCTTCCTCCATGCTCATGGTGCACTGATCTGTAAGATGCGCTCCTCCGCAAATCTGACAACCCTGCTGGTTGCTCTAAACCGAACTAACGTTCGTTGCCTCAAATTTCTTAGTGAGAGCGGCCAGTTGTGCCTGAATTGAGGTTAAGGTATCCAATTCAAAGACGCCCTGCGGCTTCCTTCTGTTTATACGATCCGAATACTGGTTCGGCAGACAAGTCTTCCTCATCGTCTCAAGGAGCTCCAGTCCTTCCACATAGGACTTCCTCAAAAAGGATCCTCCAGATGCCAAATTTACGTCCTTCCTGGACGAGTCCGTGAGTCCATTATAGAATGCCTCAAGCTGTCTCCATCCAGGCAGATCATGATATGGGCACTGTATCAGCAGATTCTTGAATCGCTCCCATGCCTCCACGAAAGTTTCATCGCTATCCTGTCGGAACGTGGTAATCTCGTTCCTCATCTGAGATATCTTCGAGGGAGGATAATACTGGTCCAGGAAAGCCTCCTCCATCTGTGCCCAAGTCGATATCGAATTTACTGGGAGTGAATTGAACCACGCCCAGGCCTTGTCCTTTAGGGAGAATGTGAACAGCTTCAGCCTGACTGCATCTTGGGACACTCCGTTCTGCCTGAAAGTATCGCATACGCTGAGAAACTTACTCAGATGCTCGTGCGGATCCTCCATCGGTGTTCCTCTGAACTGGACTGTATTCTGAATCATCTGCATCACCGATGTCTTGATCTCATAATCACGAGCTGCGATGGGCGGTGGTGCTATGCATGACCGGTGAGCGTAAGTTCTGGCCGATGTGAAGTCCATCATCGGCCTGTTATCGACATCTGGGACTAGGTTTCCGTCGATCTGATTTCTGTTGACCTCGTCGGCCATAGCTGCTCGCTGTGCTCTCAACCTCTGCCGAAAGGTGCGCTCGATTTCTGGGTCCACTGGAGTCAAATTAGCTCCTTGACTCCGTAGCATTAACTGAAATATAATATAAAGGAAAACAAAAACTTGAACGTCAAACAGTTATCGAAAATAGAGGTAAAAGACAACTAAACGAAAACTGGTTCCCCGGCAGCGGCGCCAAAATTTGATGCGCGTCGTCAACGCAACAAAAATAAATCCTCGTTCACACAAACTAAGCAGTAAGGGCAAGCAAGGGTCGATCCCACAGAGAATCAGTATCAATTGAGTCTTGTAACGTCAAGTTCGATAACCAAATTCAAGGTCAAGTGAACAAATTAAGTGATGAGAAGTTAAACTAACAGCAAAGTGAATCGAATTACCAATAAGAATGAAAGATCTAGGACTACCGATTTCCCCTCATGACTTATGCTCTCATATCCCCTCTTCTTATTACTATTGAATTTCATCGGTTGTTAATTGTAGGCCGCTAATCTCTCCCCATAACCCTCTCGGACATCCGGGAACGTACCCCCATGTATCAAATTCTCTACTCTATGTCTAGACAAAGAACTAGTGGAGGCCCTTTACGATTTAACCCTACTTTGATTACCCAAGGTGCACGATATTTCTACTCTCACACTAAAACCCGGTCTCTCGACTCGAAGGTTCCTTAGGTTATCCTAATCCCGATCTGACCTAGGCTACCCTCTCGAGTCTCCCTAGGTGATCAAATCAATATCAACAGTTGATCAGGCTGCTAATACGCATTAAACACGGAATTGGATAAACAACCGATGGAAATTCAAATCATAATAAAGAAAGGTTCAACAATTACAAAAGAACACGAGGTTCCATCGTCGTCCTAGAACAAAGAAATTAGTTCATAGCGATGCAACACGAAAACCAGATCAAAAATGAAAGCATAATTGAAATCTAAAAGAAAAAGGGAAAAGAATCTGCAATTCTCCGCCGGCACCAATCTCCTGTCACGAGCTTTTTGCCGTCAAAGAAAAACCAATCCCCCACACTCCCTAACCCTAGTACGCCTTAAGTTTGAGTATTTATACTAGGGAATAACTAAAGGACCTAAATAGAAATAAAGAAAGAATCTAAGAAATCGGAAGAAAGGAGATTTTCTGGTTCTGCCGCAGCTGCGAGGAAATATTCCGCAGCTGCGAACTTCAATGTGGTGTACTCCATTTGGCTTCTTTTGTAGCTGATCTTCCCTTACAAAGTGCAAGGAACACGCCAAACACACAGAGCAATCTTCCCTCGAGCATGTTGGCCACTCAATGATTACTCGTGTTTAAGTTGAATGCCAAACAATTAAGAGCTATTGGGACATTTATATGGAAAAGAACCAATGTGCTGTTGTGAAACCATGAATATTTTGTAAGGGTTTTACATACCAATAAGCTAAAAAAATGAATATCAAAGGGCTCTTTCAAGTATTTCATAAGACATGACAAGGAAAATTTTGAAAGTTTTATAAATGGGCGAATGTGAAGCAGAACCGTATGTATGTACGTCCACTGGTATATCCGCGAAGCGGCCTGTTCTCAAATGCCTTGATATATTACTATTTCCGAGGGAATTGATCTATATCTCCCTTCACTACATACACATAACACCAATGAACACCTCAAGGTACCGTCATTTCACCAGAACCATTCCACATCGTAACGCATTCCCCGATCATCATTGACTCAGTAAAGCCTGCAAACATCGTATGTGCCCGTGTTTCCGGCGATTTAGAAAAGAATCTTTAAGGAATGTTGGTAATAGGCCCATTCGTCACCATCACAATGACCAGTTCAATCCCCCCAAGTCTTTCTTTTATCTTTTCCGTTATGAAACTCGCGACGCTTATCCATGTGATGGGTTTGGTCTTCTTGCCTTATACATCTACGTTGTTTGTTCCGAAGTAGAGAACTGCTGAAAAGAAAATGGGATAAACCCTAAGAATGAGCTAAATGGCAACTACAAAATGAGCTATCTTCATCTTGATCTCCAAGTCTTCCTTATAATTTTCTTTTCGAGATTTTCCATTCTTAGTTTAGTATTTTACATACAAAAGCCTTTGTATTTCTTATCATCACGTTACTTTCATGAATGTCGATGCGAAACCACACGGAAAATGTCAAACAAACTAATTCGTTGTTATAAACCGTGACCTTATACCGCATGCTTCATGTATATATATATGTATGTATGTATGATATATCCGATCTTCCCGAATAATTTTATTCACATTCTTAAGACAATTTTATTCAGTCAGTACGAAGACTTTTGAAGGGACCATAAAACCTGGCCTGTAAACTAATTAAAAAAAAAAACGAGAATCGTACCGTAATTTGATAATGAATGCGAGTGGGATGATTAGATATAGTTATTGTCCATTTAAATGTAGATACGACATTTGTTTAAGCGATTAATATCTTTTGAGAAGTAACACACATGGAGGTTGACGCGTGAAATAAACAAATCTCTTCTAAGTCTTTCCTCGAACTTTCCTTTTAATAATGCAAAGAAAAGATTCTAACACGAGGATCCGGGTCCGCTATCTCAAGTGTCCTCTGGTCGACGCCAGGGCTCGGTCGAGGCTGCTTTAAGCGCGGAGATCCAACCTACGCGGTTTGTTACACGCGCCTTCAAGTTTTTTATCTCCGAGTTTCGTCTTGTCGAAATTTCCGTGAAGCTCGATTAATTTTCATGCAAATCAAACTAGAAAGCGGTGGAGGAGGTGGAAAATGGTCAAAAAATTCTAACTAAGACATGTCAAATAATTAGAATTAACTGAGTGAGTAAGAATAATACTCACAAGGAGTTGTGTGGCCCGTTGATGTCGATCCTCCGTGATGTCGGTAGATAATATTCCTTGGTAATGAATTCCTAGTTGTTTTACATGCAAAACAAATGAAAAGAGAAATGGGCAAAGCCTTTAGTAACCGTACATAAATTTAACCGAACCGAGACAGTAAGGCGTTTGAAATGGTTGAACTGAATGGGGCATTTTATAGCCCGTTGATGTCGATCATTTGATATGTCAGAAGATGCTTCCTTGGTCGTCGAATCCTCAATTATTTACATGCAAAAGAGTAGATAAGATGTAAATTTAACTAGTAAGAATGGTAAGAGACCGTGTCGAAATAATGACGTTATATCTTGACATGTCGAGCTAATTCCAATTACAGTGATCAAAGCATGTATGAATTACCCGCTTGCATTCGGGTAACTTGATGATACTATTTTTTTTAATGCAAAATAAACAACAAAAGTGGACGGGAAAGTATTTGTTCATTCGAAAAGATAAAAACCTAGGAAGAAATTGAGGAGTTGTCCTTGAATACTGTCGTATAGCAGCAACCTTTATTTTATCCATTTAATTTTTCCATGGTACCGCTGGGTCTCGTGGAATTTAGATTGATGGATGGAAGCACCGTGGTTACATGGTCATGATGGTTCCCTGGCGACACGTCACGCTCTGCTGGGACCAATTTGGGTATCTACAAAGATTACATCGGGCATTAGACTGGATGTTTTAAAATTGTGAAGTGCCTTCAATTTGGTCCTAAAATTGTGATCAAGACTAGTATTTAGCTTTGAAACATTAAAATCGATTTCAATTAGCCTTAAAATTGTAAAATTTATCTAGTTTTTGTGTTTTAACAAAACCTTAAAGCTTACACATAATTCTTAAATATTAAGTCCCGTAGGAAATGAAAATATTGTGTTTGATTTAATTGAAGAGAGATTTCATAACTTAAAATCGAAAGTATATGGCTTATAACGTATTTTTATCTACATTAAATAATGTAATATTTACGGTGAATTTCATGATGGTTTGATCTTTATTCCCCCCTTAGTTATTCTTTAATTGTTTATAGGTCTTAGAAAAATTTATTTACGGTGTTTGAATTTGTTTAAAAAATAAAATGAAAAAACTCAACCATCCGTCATTTGATGGCCTCCCAAGGTGTCTGTCACTTGTGATCATATTCCCATTTCATCCCTGAAGTCATTGTAGTTACGTCGTATTGATGACCTACTCCTGCAGAAACAGTCTTTTTTAGACTTTTGTTCGATATATAATCATGCCATGGCTAGTAGGTTGGTTTAAAAAACAATTTCAAATACGATTTAATATTCAAAAATTACCGACTGAGCTTATGTCGCAAGCCCGAGGGTTACTCGCAGTCCTGAATTAGCAAACTCAATCAATTGAAATTCGAAAATCGCTATTTTCATAAGGTTATAGTTTAAAATACCTTTTCGCCTTTCACGATCAATAGATCGCACGTCTGGTCCCAAAAATTGGGTCATTAGCTTGTCTATACAAACAAAAATTTGGTCACACGTGAGTACGTAGGAAACTCTACGCAAGCAGACAATAACCATTGTTTAAGGATGAATTTTTCCTATGACCCTGCTCACACTACATGTGCAACCTCCTCGAGATAACGGCTACGAGACAAGCTCCACGTGAGCAGACAACAACCCTTCTCTAAGGTTCCTGAACGCACAAAATGTTATGCCATAGAAGCTGATCAGTCCATCATCTTTTGTACTCTTGGAGTATCTGTCATTCTCTCCAACCCACTACACGTTGATTAGCCAGCCTCTAGCCTCACGTCTACTTCCAACGTCTCCCGCAGCCTCCAACTAAGAGTCCCTCGTGGCCGCTAAATCACCTTCTTAAAAGGCTTGGCCAATACTGGAGCTTCTATAGCTCTCGTTCCTTCCCGTGTTTAACTAACAGCACTCAAAAACACAAAAAACAAATTCTTACAAGTTCTCAATATACTCTATCAGTACATGCACGCGTATGCTATTTCCGATTACACGAATGTACCCACCTATTTATATGCAACAACCAAAAGGAAAGTGAAGAAATCGAAACCTAACAAAATTGGCGTCTCCACATAAAAGAAAATAGTTATTCAATCATTAAATAAATTCCAATACTACAAATGTATTACCCACTTGCAAATATCCAACGCAGATTAAATCACCTAAGGTTTGTTTTAATAAAGATTACCATGAATTATGCTTTATAGAAGGTTCAGGGCTAAAATGAATCAATAACCTTCATTTTGTCCAAGATAAACTATTCAGTGGATCTATAAGAATGATATGGATGGTTATCCAAGAAAGGTGGTCAAATCGATCTACAAAGGTTAATTAGTCATTTATTTTCTATGAATGAAAAAAAAAATTGAAATTAATTTCCAAATGTCATTTTGTCGGATCCACGACATAGTTTAATAAATGTAGACAAATGACGTGCGTGATTATCTAAGAAACAATTTGTATTGGATAACATGATGTTATCAATAACCTTACAAATGGTTTACATAAATATATAATTAGAAAATAAATTAATTCCTTAATTTATTTATTAACGAGATTGATCAGATTAAATGTTTTAATCAAGAAGGATAATTCTTTGAGAAAATTCCTTGTTATTTGTATAAAAAATTATTTAATTAATAAAATAATTTCTAACTGATGGTCGTAACGTCTGTAGTGTATACCGATATTTTGTCATATAAAAGGTCAGACTTTTATATGGCTCACAATGAAAATCATATTAATAGCTCAGAGTCTCTCGAACCAAGCCTTTCTCGAGCAACCTGTTGACCTGCTTCTGAAGTTCAGGTACTTTCTTGGGGTTGCACCTATAGGCTGATCGATTGGACAAGGATGCTTCGAGCACCAAGACGATTTAGTTTTGGATTCCTCGTATTTTGGTAGGGTTATAAATCATACGGAAACACATCCTTGAATTCCGCGATCCATATATTTGCTCTAGGGTGCCTTATCAACTGATCATGGGTGGCTTCGACTAGAACCAAAAAGTTTCCTCACTCTCGTGAATTGTTCTAATCAGCTCCATTCACTTGAAAGCTTAAGCAAGCTGTTGGTTAAGGGGTGCCTCGATTGTTTGAGTTGTCGAGGACAAGTTCCCTCTATTTCCCTTGTTTAAAGGCGAAGCCTTCATGAATGGGCGAACGCTCAACTTCCTCGATTGTTGCTACTCGATTTTGTGCGCAAGTGCTCGAACATCATCATAGACCAATATCGCTGCAGCTTGATTGCCTTTGAAACTTGTGGCTTTAATCCACAAATATTGTGGTAATTTGTAATTTGCATTAAGTGTGGTAGGTAATCAAAGAAATTAAGTGGCCTAGGAAGTTGATAGAAGTTAGTGGCCTAAGAAAGTAGAGTAAATGGTCTTTAAGAAGGTGAAACATGATCTTTAATTAAAGAAAAAAATGTATGTCATATTAATATTATCTTTAAAATCACTATTTAATAGTAGTTTGTATTATGTCGCAGCGTCGTAGATAACTAATAAAAGTGATGTGTTACGACCCATTGGCATGGTAATTACGAATATTGTTAAAACAGGACCACTGAAATTTTGTTGACATAAATTGACCAAAACACGTATGTGGGCTGTTGTTATTCAGAGTACGATCGACTGGAAACAAATCACTTATTACAACAACGAGACATGGCCAAACTCCAAATCAAAAAACTACATTCCGAAGGGTACAAATACGCATATCGATAACAAACCAACAAGAACAATACCATGGTCATCGATCTACGATTCCGTTTAGCTGAGAACGGGGTAAACAGCGTAGATTGCGATGCCGCAAAGCCCCTTTGGATCTTCCACGCCTCTTTGGATCCTCATGTATCCATTTTCTCCCCACTGTGTTCCCCATGAATTCTATACCAGCCAGTATTCGGTCCCATTATCAGCTGTTCCATAACCGACTAGTGTAACAGCATGGTTCAAATCAGTACCGCAAGGGCCCTTGTATACCCCGCCTGCATAATGGATGAAAGTAGGATCTTTGGCCTCGATTGCAACAGAAATCGGCTGGTTAACCACAGCCTGGAGAAGAGCTTTCTCGTCAGCAGTTGGGACGAGTTCATAACCAGTGATTGTAGCCGCGGATACCGCCTTAGTGTTGCAGGTTCCCTCTTTTCCATTATAAGGGTAGTCGAGTTCCGTGTCGAGACCGTTATTCACTCGGATGAACCTGAAAGCGTTTCCCATGTTGTTAGGACTGCAGCCTTGACCTTCCGCCATGCAGTCAACCAACTCTTGTTCTGATAAGGAGATCAGATGCCCGGTCCTGATCTTGACAATACCTTCCATAGCCCCAACCGCGGAAAATGCCCAACAGCAATCTAATCCATTGAAAGATTTGTCCAAATGAATCAACATGTTCCACAAAATGGACAGGATAAATTATATTTCTCAATTCGAAACATTAATTAAGTAAAGAGCCTTACAGCAGGTTCCTTGAGTTTTGACCTCTGTCACGGCTCCTGTGTCTAACCAATTCACGCTCCCTGGAACAGCACTCACGTCTACCCCGGAATAACGAAATGTTGTACTTGATGAAGGCACCCGATCCTGCTTTATCCGAAATCCGTGATTAGCTTCACGGATCTCCTTGTCAGTCATATCAGCAAATTGGTTGATACCGAGCTTGTAGGTGTTGCTCCCGTTGTTGTTAAAACGATGGATGTAGTCTAGAGTTCTCTTGAATATCAAGAAACGTTTCCCCTCCTCACCATTCGCATACACTCGACCATGGAGAGATTTCCATTTCCCAAACCTCTCTAGCAGAGACTCCTCAGTTACTACCCCGGAAGAAGCCAAGACGGCACAAAATCCTAGGAACATCGCCAACACCAAGAGAAATCTTCCCTCAAGCATGTTGGCCATTCGATGATTACTCATTTGCATATGCGAGGCTTGTTTTTAGGTTGAATGTGGTACAACAACGAGTGATTTGGCCTACTTATGCAGATAAAGAACCATGCGAGTGGCCAAACTTTGGTAATATCATTAAGATCAAGGGGTAACCCCTCTGGCACCTCTAAAGGATCCGACCTTTGATTTTTTTTACCAATGATACGTATAGTAAACGGTAAGCTATCCGTCAAGTAAGCTAACAAAAATAATCAAAAATAGTAAGAGCTCAAACGTTTCAACTTTATTTGTTTTCTTTCAAAGCATCAATTACTTTGTTTTATCAAAATAACAAATTTAAAGAGAACTTTTTGTACATTATAGAAATTATTTAACTCCGAGGAAAAGATTATTCTAAAAAAATTAACGTAATGTAAGAAAGTGGATTTTTTTTTAATCTAAGTGGGAGCACTTAACTTGTATGTTTTGAATAAAATTACTTAAACAGACCTTTCATAAAAGTATAAAATTACAGGAAATTTGGAAACTTTTTAGAAGAAATACAAGGTATAAGGTAAAATTTCAGATGGAGTAATTTACCAATTTGAATAGGATATTTATAAAATATCAATAAAAAAACTTTGAAGGAAAACAAACACCAAAATTGAAACTAGGATTTTTTTATATAAAAAATCAATCGCAATTTACAGAGTATGTGAAAGATATAAAAGAAATATAAAAATTATGAATTAAATTGTTTTATCATTTTCTGACAAACTTTTAAAATTATATAGTCGGTGTTTTTGTTGGTTTTTACTCTATGTTAATAAAGTCTGTAATTCAATTATAATTGTCTTACTGACTTCTCAAAATTATTTTGAATTCACCTTGTATAACTAATACAAAATTTAGAAAAAAAAAAATAGACTTTGTTGAATAAATATAATTTTCAGATTTACCAAATAAACTACGTGGACTTAAAAAAACTTTTGTAAAAAAATCACTTAATTTGTCATATTGTTTTGTAGTCATTGAATTACTAGTTAAATCTTTTAAATGTAAGCATAATTAATGGACGATTAAATAATTTGTATGCTCGTGTTCAATTTGACAAGTTTTCGTTACTTTTAACATAATAAATTATAATTAAATTTTGAGTTTTATAATATTAAAATATTTTAATTTAAGGGAAAAGGCCATAGTAAAAAATGGGGCTTCTTTTTAAAGAGGCATGATTGTGTAGAACTTGAAATCCTGAGAGCGAAAGGAACAAATAATTTTGAATCGCAGAAAATAGGTATAATCTTTCATTAATATTTTAAGAGTTCATATTTTCCGTTACAATGAATGGTATACCAATAATTAACGTCTTAATATAATGATGCATAACTAATTATATGCACCTACGAACGTTTTATCGTGACCAACCATTCACCTGTCACGCATACATAAATCACATTAGTATGAACTAAGTGTGGAACTACCTGAACGACAACAAACACGACCATTTCAACACGTCGTTCCTGTTATCTCACGATCATAACTTTGTTTTGCAATTCCGACATGTATAGTGAGACTTAGAATCTTTCCAAGATTACCTTCCCAACACAATCGTTCTCATTTCTGATACGTCACTTATCGTGTCATTTTCAACATCATTAAGAGCGTCATACGCTCGCCGATATCGTCTCATCGATATTCAATTCCCACAGGGTCTCATTTTCGGGTCCTCCCACCCATCTTAGTTGTAGTCGGATCCTCCCATCCGTTTTGACCACCCGGAACTTGCTCAATACGGATCCTTCCATCCGTTTTTAAAATCCTCCCATCCGCTTTTTCAGCCACGACGAGTTCCCAACATAAATCCTCTCATCTGTTTTATTCATGGGCACGGATCCTCCCATCCGTCCCATCCTCACGATTTTCTATCCATTAATTCATGTGTATTCTTCCACTCCACAATACGACTCACTGCGAGTGGATTCTCTCATTCATAACTGCTCAATCCCGTTTCTTGTGGCTGTACATTGGCGTACAAACACATTTCTTCCTCATTTCATTCTGATCAGCCATTAACTCAAAATTTCACACCCTCCGCACGTATATCATCTCATTTATTTCGTGTGCGTATACATTCTCAAGCACACCATTCAACCTCCCAATTGCAAGCGTAATCGTTAGCACGACACAACGCACATACATCCACACTCAAGGATGTTCTCCCAGCCAACGCCCACACAAAGACATTCATTTCGGCCAACAAACTCGCACGATGGACAGCCCTTCAAGGCTTGAAGTCTCGCACACAAAATCAATCCTCCATAGCCAATACATGCAAGTATACGGACAGCCTTCCGGCCAATGCCTACACGTCATGACGCTACCATTCCGGCCAACGTTCAGACACCAAGAAGTTGCCATTCCAGTTAGCCTCACACAAGTTAAGGAGCTGCCATTACGGCTAATTGCACGCGCACTTGGACAGCCACCAAGTCAACGACACCCACGTGCAAGGAGTCACCTAGTTGGGGTCGCTCATGAACAAGACAGCTACCCAAATCGCACTCACGCACATCAAATCACACGTACACGAAGCTCGCCCCACACACACTTACTAAGCTTGCATCACGCTCACTTTCGACCCGCCACACGCCTCGCCAATGATCACACACAATCGGCCCCAAGCACACGCTAACAAATAACCATCCTCGCCTATGCTTGTTGAGAAATAATCCCAAGAATAAATAAAAATTTGGACAAATACTAGTTAAGACCCTTCACCTAATTGCGCAATTAGGTGAATGTAATCCCAACACAGAATTTCTAAGAATCTCTGTAGATGTCTTATAAGACTGAGGCGGTAAATCCGGAATTTTAGCCCCGATTAAGAAAGGTTCAGAAAAACTTTCAAGTATACATATAGATATAAATAGTCCAATGGGAACAAAAATTTCCAGGATCATTTGAATCCTTCAGAAACCATACGAATGGAACGGGCAATTTCTAACATGGTATCCCGCTGTCTTTGCTCTCCTCCGACGCCCTCTCCTCGCTAACTGGCCGCACTCCCCCTTCTTCAACGCCCAAACTTCACCTCGTCATGCCGTCCCTTCCTTCTTCCCCACGAATGGTGCTTCGTTCACTTTTCTCTTTACTTTCTTTTTTTTTTCCTTTCCTTTCCAAGTGCATGCGGGTGTGGGTTTTTTCCTACCCTTTTTTTCATTGGATGGCTTAGATAATTAAATTTTAGTTAATGGATGGATGGCGTCCGTTTCCCCATGGCTTGTACCACAAGCCTCCCACCCCCAAAGTTTTACCCATGGCTTGTACCCACGCGGGTGTGGCTTGTACCCCATGGCTTCTTCCACGTTGACCAACACTTAGTCGTGACCAGTGGTTAAAAAAATTTGTTCATGTTCTTTCGCTCTTTCAATTATAACTCAACTAATAAACTCGAAAACTTTTAATTACCTTCATATCATAATCACAAAAAGTTGGTGAAATAAAATGGATGGATATAAGGCAGACCGGTGGGTACTTCCAGAGGCGGAGGACCGAACGGAGCCACGGCGCCCTACCTTTTAGAAATTTTGCAATTTAGGATTGAATTTTTCTTCTTCTTTTTTTGGCCCATCGAATTTGGTCTTATTTTTAATTCAATCCCCAGCCTGTAGTTCAACCTGGACGTGGTTCAGTACATTGCAAGAAGCGGCCGCTGGTTGGGGGTGGTGTTAATGCCATAATTTTTTTTTATGCCGATAATTTTTTGCAGTCCACCGTGGAATTCGAATAGAACATAATTGATTATGCCCAACTAAGACAGTCGACTGTGCCAATAAAAGATGGTCGATCGTGCCTACAGAAGTCAGTCGATCGATCGAGTCTACAGAAGCCCGTCAACCGAGAAGTCAGTCCATTTTGGCTACAAATGCTAGTTGACTTTACCCCTAGAAGGCGGTCAATCGGGTCTACAGAAGCCACTCAATTGTGCCTACAAAAGACAGTTGATTGGGCATAAAGAAGCAATTCGATTGTGGCTACAGAAGTTAGTCGACTGGACCTTTACAGAAGTAAGTTGACTAGACACAAATCAGTCTTGTAAAAACGGTTAAAAATCTTGAGAACAAGAGATCTACCAGAAAGAAGATCAATGGTTTTCTTTCGAGAAGTACGTTTATAAGTGGATAATGCAGTTTGAGCTCAATTTCAGCACATATTTAGCTGTTAATGGCGATTGTGCTTCAATTTTCACATGCTTATTTAGGTTATTATTCTAGGATTAGTATAAATAGTCTAGGAGATGCCAAAATAAGACAAAAAGACAATCATTTTCAACCCCACGGACGGGCATATGGTTGTCAACTATGCAATACTCTGTCCGTTTTTTTAATGAAAGTAAATGTATTTTCTCTCATCGTACTTGTTCTTCTGCTTTGTGAATTTCTAGGCGACCATACCTCCACACATCCACATTAATTCGTTTCATATTTTGAGACGTGTCCATGTGACTTCACAAGCTAACAATATGTTGTCGGTATTTTCTTGAAAGCTTATCAACGTACCATTGCTTCATACGCATAATGTTGATCGAACTTCGGCAGCCATCATAATTTTACTAGAACGACTCCAACTTGTTGTATTTACCGATCATCATCGACTAACATAATCTGGTAAACAATTCCATTTAGAAAAGAAATTGAAAGGACTGTTTAACTCCTAATGATAGGTTAAAAGCCAGCTCTTCATCCGACCAGCTCAAATCCCCAAAATCACTGTCTTCTCTTCTTCTTTATGAAAACACACTATGCCTGTCCAAGTGATGGTTTCATTGAATCAGGTCATAAGTCATATGCGGGGTTCTTCTATAAGAAAAAACGTCTTGTAAGAGGGATTTGAGCTGGGCTGTTCAATCCGGTTTAAACTGATTTCTAGACTAATCAATTAACTAATGTTATGCTTGGCATGGGGAGGGATAGGAAATAAAAATTTTGAAGGAAATTAGTATTCCTTTTCTTTTTGGTTAAGATTTGGAATTGAAATAACCAAATTCCAATGAAAATTCCAAATCCTACTTCTCGTAATTCCCTTTCCAACCAAAACATCTTGAAACGTATTTCCAACATCATAATTATTTTTCTATCATAGTTTAAGAATTACGATTATTTAATATTAAATGTATTTTCAATTTTCACGATGAGATCATTTTTAGAATAATATACCCATTACATTAATTAAAAATAATAAAATTATGTTGGATGATTAATTATAAAGAGATAAAAAGGAATGTTGAAAGATATAAAATAAATTAAATTCTTTTTTAGAATATTTTTTATATCTCGATTTAAACAATATGTTCAATGAAAATCATAAACTATCTTATTAGGAGAAAAAAGGAAAGACAGTTAAATAAATAAAAAAATTGATGATGGTCTACGTAATATCATGATCAAAATTTTTTTAAAATATATTTTCTTAGGTTAGGAAAAAATAAAAGGAATCCTAATATAAGTTTATTCTAATTGAGAATGATTTTTTAATTTCATCATTATATTTTCAATTCAAATCTACTTTTATTTCAAATTTTTAAGTAATACAGGGTTGATGTAAGTGGTAAGGAGCTTGGATTCTCAGGTGTCTTACCCGGTCCGAGTCCGGATAAGTAAGGGCGATGTACCGAAACGTGCGAGAACTCAAAAAAAATTAAATTTTAAATTAAATTTTGAAATGTATTGACAAAAAAAAAATCATTATTAAAAATGAGAAATCGGTACCTTTGAAAATCACAAATGTTAACCTTGATGTCATCCTTCCTTAGTTTAACTAATAATAATAGTAATTACAGTTTAAATTTCAATTTGTTTCCTATAAAAGAACATAAGCCAGGCGAGGCGCAAGGGAGTTGTGTAGCTGTCAAAACGCGATCCATCCAAACTTAAGTTAAAAACCTCACATCCGTCATCCTTCGCCGCCCGGGTGATGGCCGCAGCACTGACAACAGCTGTTGTCTCTTTTCTGTTGCCGACTGCCCGACGCCCCCTGCCTTAACATCCATCGGAGGACCTCCGAGTTCCTCGCGCCGCTGCCGATGACTTCAGACTCGTCCCTTAAGATGGGGGAGATGAGCACCAGGACCTCCAGTAATGTAGGAAAATTCCGAGTCACGGCAGCGAGGGCGGAGTCAGGAAAAGTCTCCCTTGGCTTCAGGGCCCCGCAATTTGAGGTGACGCCATTCGAATTTCTGTTGAGGAAGTGGCTTTCTTGTTCTGTTTGTGCGAGTAAGAGGAGGTTCGAATTCTTGTTAGATGTTTTGTTTTAGCTGACGGAGCCGCTGAGTGGGAAGTCTTGGAAGCTCGAGGATTTCGAGGGATATCCTGCTTTGCTGGTGAGTCCTCTTGAGCGGGGGCAATCGTGATAATTGTCTGATCATCCCACCTGTGCTATTGTTTGTTCTACATTTTGCTTGTCATGTGTTGATGTGCCCGATGGATCTTTACCTGTTTTAGTGCAAGTTCTCTCCAAAATGTTTTTTAGTTTTGTTCTTTGTTGCGCGGGGACCTCTTAAATTTAACTGACTCGGATACACTTCGGAATTATTTATTGCAGATTAATGCGATTGAATCAGCTGTAAAATTCTCTAAAGGAATTGTCGAAATTCAAGCAATTTCTTTAGCTATGAATATGCTGCTCTCAGTTGGCTCTGTTAGTCTACTCGTCCTCTAGCTCTTGGTTATGTATTTGTTAACTGACTTGCTGGCTTCTCACATTTCTCTTGTACATAAGCCATTCGTCTGGGTTGAATAGAACCCCTTGAATAGAACTCCTGATCTTGTATCTGAATAGATATGACTGCACGGTTACAGCTATATTTATTTAAAAGTTTTGGATACTTGTAATTACTTACTTCTTGTCCTTTATACAGCCAACACCTCTTCTTTGTGCAGGTAATGTTCATCTGCAACCACTGCCCTTTTGTGAAGCACTTGAAAAAGGATATCGTAAAACTCACGAATTTCTATATGAAGGTACAATGTTTCTTCGGAAAACCATGGTTTTGATGTTGAGTTGAGTTGACGCTTTAAGTTGTCATGAGCAGAAAGGGCTAGCAGTGGTTGCGATATCGTCAAACTCTATCAGCACACACCCACAGGTTCCATCTCCCTTCTGTGTTAGTCTAAAATGTTCCAAGTATTTGTCTGGAGTTGTTTTCTGTTCAAATTTGGCTTCAAACAAGCAGGATGGACCGGACTTCATGGCACAAGAGACGAAAGCATTTAACTACCCTTTCCCTTATTTATATGACGAGGTACACTTGGTGGGGAATGGAAATGCTTTCCCAGTATAGGCTTTCCTTATAATGTCTCTTAAAATATAATTGAAGGTATAGTAGTGAATTACCATCCTGGAATTTGTTGGTTAAGCTGTTTCCGGAGTTCTATCTTGTTTGTTGGTAGCCCCAGGGTGATGGTTTGCCATTCCATGAAAGCGATTGTAAGGATTAAGGTCAGAGTACATTCAGCAAGTATGTTGGTTATGCCGAATTACTAATTTTCATTGTTTTCTTCTCTAATTTCTCCTTGATTATTACTGTTATCATCTCAATTCATTGTTTCAGTTTGCTTATAATGGAAGTAATGCTTACAACTTTTAACTATTTCCTAGAATCTTGCAAACTGACCATTCCCTTCCAGTGATGGATTGTTTAGTCGCTCTCTGCCACCATTTTACCTCAAGTTTTAGATCAATGGATATTCCATAATATAAAATTCAGGTTTCTGTCGGTCGTCTTATTGCAGTCCCAAGACGTGGCACGTGCTTTTCAATTAAAGGGAATAAATTATCTATTTGTGAAAGGTTCTACATAATTGACTATGCGTCATACGAATGTTATCTTCCATTTCTAATTCTTCTTTGGTTAACCAAAACTTGCTATTTGTCCAGATTTATCAAGACAAACGAATGAATCTGACAAAATAAATCGTAAAAGTTAATTTTTATTATTTCCATACATGGAAGGTTATCGTAATCTGTAACATTTGCGACGGTTATCCATGGAGATTTGATTAAATCAATTGGTCTTGATCAGATCTCATCCCAAACGGATAACGACATTTTGTTATTAATGGAACTAATATCATTAATTTATTCGTATTCCATCTAAGTGTAGAAGCTATATTTGTCAATTCTATCTTCTATGCTTAGCGTTTTGTAAATGTGTATAAATAGGCATTCGGTTGTCATTGTAAACACACATAAAATACTAGATACATTGGTTAGATGTTGGAGCTTGTAATTTTTCGTTGGTTTGAGTTTTGTTAGTCACACACGAGGGATGTGAACTGCAGAAGACTGTATCGTTGGTGAAGTCTTCTGGGAGGGTGACTCGGGGGACACAAGGGACTCGGTTGGAAGCTGCAGGAGACGTTGGTGGGAAACGTGCAGCAGGTTGCTGGCGTGGCCAACGTGTAGTGGGCCGGAGAAAAGGACAGAACCCCAGGAGCACAGAAGGTGAGGGACTAACCGGCTTCTGTGGTGTAATGTTCTGTGTGTACAGGAACCTAGGACAGAGGTTGCTGTCTGCTTGCGTGGGGTTTGACGCGTGCTTGCGCAGAGTTTGCTACATACTTGCGTAGGGTTTGCTACGTGCTTACGTGGAGTTTGCCATGTAGTCGCTATCTCGAGGAGATCGTGCAGGTCGTGTGGAGCCGCCGGAGGGAAAATCCATCCTTGGACAGAGGACGTTGTCTGCTTGCGTAGAGTTCGCTACGTGCTCGCGTAGGGTACGCCACGAAGTCGTTGTCCTTGAGGGGATTGCGCATTTGTTACATTCGTTAGTCACATTAACGTGTGCACCGAGTCACTATAGTACAAAACCTTATGGTATGTGCTTTGAAAATCAGTCATTTGTAGTACAGAACCTTACGGTCTATGCTTTAAAAATCAGTCACCTATAGTATAGAATCTTACGGTATGTACTGTAGAAAGTTGACATCTTTGGTACAGAACCTTACGGTCTGTGCTTTGAAAATCAGTCTCCTGAAGTACAGAATCTTGCGGTCTGTGCTGTAGAAGGTTGACATCTTTGGTACGGTCTATACCGTGAAACCAAGTTATCTCTGGTACAGAACCTTTTGGTCTGTGCTGTAGAGGTTTGACACAATAGGTACATAAACTTTTGGTCTGTGCTGTGCCACTCAGTTACTCTAGTACATAACCTTCTGGTCTGTGCTTTGCCACTCAGTCTTCTGTGGTGCAGAACCTTCTAGTCTCTACTATAAAAGGTCTATTGTTGATCACCTTCTGTAATCGTTACGAAGTTAAGTCTGAGTGAATACCATCCAATTTCTGGGTGAAGAGTGGACGTAAGCAAGTTGCTGAACCACTATAAAAGTCTTGTGTTCATCAAACAAATTGCAATCACATTCGTACGTCCTGTCTTACAGAAATCTGTCTCTACGGTTCTGTGTTACATAAGCTTTCTTCCGCTGCGGGGTTTGTTGAAAAAGAGTTAAAAATCCTTAATTGGGCTTTAACACTAATTCACCCCCTCTTAGTGTAACAAAGCTCGAACCGTTAGATAAAAGCATCATATACTATATATTTTCAGTTGACGGGCTTCTTTTGGCCCATTTCTTTTGCCTAGGAGTTGGAGTTCTTTGGCATCTCTTCATTTTTAATTCTTTTTATTGATATCACTGTTGTACATCAGCCAACGCCAATTATCTTAAAAGTTTAAACTATTAGGTGAAAGCGTGACATATTATATATTTCATTTTTCAACACTTTCTATGTGATCCATGGAGTCATATTTCTTTCTAAGCATCATTTCATAGTACGAAAATGGGATACTAAGGGTGCATTGATCCATGAATGGAGGTCATAATCTCATTTTTTTACGAAATTTGTCAAATTTACATACCATTTTTTATCTTTAAAAGTATAATTGGCTAAATTTGGTATTCCTATATATGAAAAGAAATTAAGAAACTACTCAATTGGGTCTATGGGAGACTCATCCTATTCTACAAGTCTGATCGATGAGGGAATGTCACTATACAACGGACAGTCCAAAGATGAATAGGTAGAATCATATGATGTTCCATATACATATCCATAAGTCATAGACAAGTACCATCCATTTATTGGGTACCTTACTTCGACCGTTTCACACCAAGCAGACGAAGCGGCCGCAAATGGTTACTCGAAATTAAGGCATTTTCCGATACGAGTAATACCGGCAGGCTCAAAAAAACCCAACCGAGTGCAAAATGTCTACATTGAGGATGAGCTCACTAGAGGGACACTTTCGCTTATATTTAACCACTACATCATCCATGCAGACTTCCACAGTCATCTCTATCAGGGGATTGAAAATTAAATTCATAGCCCTCTAATATGTGAACCCAGTGTTCTTCAAGTCGAAGGGTATTGTGATTCATTCGAAGATCCCCATGGGCACACTGTTTTGTGTATATCTTATTCAGAGACAAAAATCTAATTATAACCAGAATATCTATCCATGAATGACATCAGTTCATGTTCTGCTGCCTTGTCTATCAAGTCATCAGTGACAGACATTGGATATTCATCTTTAGGCATTGTCGCATTGGATGTAAATCCGACAATCCCACAAGAATAGAATTACCCACAAAGGTGTGCATGTAAATCTAGCAATCCCACAAGAATTGGATTGCTGGCAGAGGGGTTTAACAACAAGACCAACCCCTCTGTCGACAATTCTATTTTTATGTGATTGCCGGATTTACATCCAATGCTCCAATCCCATGAGAATAGGATTTTCGGCAGACAGATTGGTCTTGCTATAAACCCCTGCCAACAGGAGGAATTTCGTAAAATTTTACTGTAACGGATGGATCCCGTTTACGTGAGGAATCCGTATGCAGACATATATACCAATGGTTGACCTGTTAAGGTATTTAGTGCTGGCTTGGGTCTTTTTAGAGCTGAGTCCCAAAACCTCGACCTTTCTTTGAAAGTTGTGAGTTTAATGTCCGAAGGAAATGTATCTATAGTAGACAATTGGAAATCTCCATGTGATGATGAATTTGAACCTTGTCGAGCAATATTGGGAGCTCCCTTGGTCGTATGTAGTTAAACTATGTGTACTCTCTCAACTGTGTATGCTGCAACCAAAGAAAACTAACTGAAACTGGACTAAAGAATCAATCTGTTATTGTCCATCATAAATGTCAGTCTTAACAAAGTAAGTTGCAATTATAATTGTCCATCATGAACAAGGTTTCCAATTTTTGTTTCCGGAGTTCTTCTCGACCAAAATCAGATCGAGTTCACATAACCATTTTATCTTTGCGTCCGTATGCCTGGTGATCCCACCATTGAATTTTTTTCTCAAAAATTTTTGTATATGTGCCTTGCTTAATCATGTTTATTTTGACATATCATACGCATTTTTTCATCATGTGGATGAAAAGATATCAATTTTTGTTCCCACGGCTCCTGTACAAGCTATCTAGATTACTTCCGATTTTTGCACAAGCATATCTCATTATCCAACCGTTGAATTCACCTGAAATTTCACAGAAATGCTCTTCATTTCATAAGCTTTATGTGTAATCTTTTTGCATCTCGATCGAACATTTGATGATCGAGATATGATGGGAATGAATCCGCGCGCTCCGATTTTGGAGACAACAAAATTCGTTCTTTGATCTCGAGAGATTGTATCGTTGGATTCTCATGAAATTTTATGTGCAGGTTTTTCATTAAGTTTCGGATCTATGGGTTCATGTTTTATTTGAATAGAACAATCCTAGCTCGTGTTACGAATTATTTTGCAGATTGTGCGCAATTTTACTACCTTACGTTTGTATCTTATTTCGCATGTACAATGAGCACACCATTCGGAGTGATCGACACCAAAGTTTCGTAGATTTACGTGAAGGTGCGTGTATCAACCCGCATGGATCTATCGTGGCTTTAAAGACCGTCAGCCCAAAGGATTTAAAGCGGCCCCAACCATCACCGAAGGTACAAAGGAAAGTGCGGGCTTCCCGAATTTTCTTTATTTCCACGTGTAACGGGTCGTGGGCCCAAGTGCATGGGCCCACGATCACCACCCTTCCCCGCTCTCTTTTATCTAAATACGTGGTGTATGCTATTAGGCTTTTAGGTTTTTATCGTCGCATGTTGTTTGCCCAAATACACATGAGTTTCGGGTCTAAAGCCTGAATCGGGTCCAACGTCCGTAAAACAGTGACATGAGTCCGGAGTAATGCCCGGATCGGGTCTAACGCCCACTAACCAAAAGCAAACTTTTGGAGCAAACGCCACCTCTTTGTATGTTTAGAATGTAAAAGCTAGTAAATAAGAATCCCCGAACCAACTGCTTTTCCGACTTAAACAGATTTTATAAATAAAGTCGGGGGCGACTCCGTTAAGGAATATAAAGCTGTTTCACACGAAGTCATCATGGATGGGTAAAGATGACATAAGCCGCTCCCGAAATCTCCCGAAACCTCCCAAAGCTTCCTTCTCGGGCCATGCGCTTCTTTTCGCCCGTCACCTCTAAAAGAGCATGGAGACGACCGACGAAGGTCTGGGCAGACTCGATTAGGAATTGAGGGAGGGTCCACCCTGGTCTTTTCCGCAGCGCCCGACACTCGAGTCGAGGCGTCGACCGGATGGGCCCCGGGGAACGAACCCAGATCCTCGTGTCGTCCAAACCGCCACGCGCATGCTAAGCCGGAAGGCACGCGTACACAAATGCAGAAGAACAGGCCAGATAAAGAGGAGCGAAACAGAGCGCAGGAAAATAAGTGCTCAAAGAACATATTTTTGCAGTCGCACAACCCATTAGAGGAAGATGCACAATTTCCCTAGAAAAAGGAAGGTGACCAAACAACAAATACCATGAACAGCTTTTGCCGAAACATGTACAACAACAACCAATGAGAAGAAAAGAGGAGAAAAAGAAGCTTACAGATATACATTTCTGGGAACACCCACAGGGAGAATTCTTCTTTCTTCAAGTTCCCCTTATCAGCAGAAGGGCACACTACCAAAACTCATCTTCTCGGAAGAAGTTTGTCACTCCGTTAGCTCCTACTAGCACCACTCCATGCTCGGACATCAGAAGAAAGGGCCAACCAGGAAGCTCCTAAGGTAGGCCTCCAGTTGCGAAGCTACCCAAATCACAGCAAAGACAGACAACTTCAACTGCGTCAATAAGAAATGGGCCAGATTACTTTCGAGCCAAACTCCCATCTTTTGAAGCAAACTGGCCAAATAAACACAGAATGTTATGCGAGCTGAGTCACGACTTTTAGTTTGGCCAGAGATGATAAATGTATTTAGATGTAAAGAACGCCATTTTACAACTTCAATATCAAGTACTTGCTACCTTTGGGAAAAATAACAAAATGATCACAGATACTTCAAATCTTTATCGAGTATCTGCTGTCGGCCTCTCTGTTTTTCTACCGCAGGTTGTCCCCATGTCATGCAAAACCAGTGGCCGAGGCCTTGATCGAATGATTGTCTCATCGCTGTGCCTAATCCATTCCGAGAGCCACCATGGCTTCTGCCTCTCCCATTTGAATTGCAATAGCCATTGTTGATGACTTCTCTTCCACCTCCATGCGGCAGTGGACAGACCGCAAGGTAAACGGCCTGTTTTAGCTCCGAAGACCACAAGAATTTAGTGTAATTCAACGGCAGTTCACAATGCCCGATTTGGCTGAGAATGGCGATATATTTTCCAGTCGTGGAATACGATAACATCAGGTGGAAAGCAAATTCAGATAAATAAATTTCTAAGTTCAAATGACACAAAAGAAGGTTTGGGTAATAAAATAAGGTTGGAATACTAAACGATAACAGAAAAAAGTTTGTTGCTTCACTTAGGGACGACATCCTCCCATTTCACAACACTCACACCAATCTCCTTTAATTTATCAGCATCTTTATAGCGCCCCCCTGGCACGACAAGCATGCACTTATATCGTGCGCAACATATGTCGATGAAATGATCAGTTACGGATACTCCATCCATATCTTCTTGCGCGATAACAATAACTGCATTGGGGCATTCGATTCTTTGGGAACAATCTCCAATCATCACATTGAAAAGAAGCTTCATAGCATGCAATTTAGCACCCGGTGTCACCAGCGTAAGATTCACTTTTGTCTTATGGAATTCTTTCCTATTTACTTGCCTTTTCAACATGAAGGCCTGCCTATTGTATTCAGAGACCGCAGGAAACTGAGGATTAAGCTCCAAAAATTTATTAACAACATTCTTCATCGCCTGCTCTATATAAATACAATAAATAAATAAATATGAATCGGTTATTTTTTAGGAAGTTAAAAAGGAAAAAAAGAAAAACATAATAAACTAATAATTATGGCAAATAATTGTTTTTAGTTCATATCCTTTTTTTTTTGGGCGAAGTTATATGTTTCTTTTTTTTTTCACCAACATGGGGTTGGTCCAAGTGGTAAGCAGCTTGGATTCGCTTAAAGAGGTCTCGGGTTCGAAACCTACAGTACGCAGCCACCCCTGTTGGAAGACTTACCCACTATAGCCAGGTGTCCTACCCGGGTCGAGTCCGGATTAGTTGGAGCGAAGCTCCGGAAACCGGGCGGGCAAAAAAAAAAAGAAGATATTTTTCAAGTTTTTTCACACGTATTTTTTAATAAATACTCTAGAAAACTTAAGACAAAAGAGGATTTCGTATTAAAAGAAACGAATCGCTGTCATTGTCCTGCTTGCCAGGCAGAGAGCAATGAAGCCGCGGGAAACCGGCGGTACGGACTTTTCTGCAAAACCTGGATGCCAGAAAGAAAGTTGCCAGGGAGGACAGGCCAGGACAACTAGATGCTCTTTTTAACCATTAGGTGCAAAATATCATCATTTACTACCTGCCAAGATTAACAAAATGAGTTTCCTACTTAGCATTTTCCTAAAAAAAAAATATATCCCACCCGTAAAATTAAATTGTTAACTCCCTCTTTAAAATACAACCCCCAAATCCTTGTCATCATCCCTCCTTGAAATATCGGGGGAGTCGAGATAGAGGATTGCAGGAAAAAGTAATTCCCCCAATCCACTATGCTACCGGGGGAGCACCGGAGAAGTAAAAAAAGGAGAGCACTCGTCTCGGGTTGAGCTTACTTACTATTCGTATGCTTTCGGCAGTTATCCGCTTAGCACTTGCTTAACCATCGTTATTAATTAACTAAAAATGGATGATCTAGCTTGCGTCGAATGGCTGGAACTGAGAAGAGCTAAATTTGGTATTGCTTGTCATCAATGAAAGTAACGGAATTGTCGTTCCTTATTACCAAAGCTACCGGTTGAGAAAAAATAGAAAGAATCAAAAGTTGACAAATTCATAAAATTAAACGGCAACAAGGATTGTTAGAAATCGTGTCGGGTTACCCCTTCACCTATGGCTCTGATACCACTGTTAGGTGGAAGCGTGCCATACTATATATTTTCATTTTCAACACTCCCCCTCACGCTGAACCGGGCTGGCATCTTTGGCCATTTTTGCGATTCCCTTTGTTCAGGTGATTGGCGGGCTTCTGTGGCCCTAGGGGTGGGCTTCTGTGGCCTCTTCTCTGTTTTTTAATTTTTTTTCAATTTTGCACTTGGCGGGGCGTGAACCCTCGACTTATGGCTCTGATACCACTGTTGGAAATCGTGTCGGGTTACCTCTTCACCTATGGCTCTGATACCACTGTTAGGTGGAAGCGTGTCATACTATATATTTTCATTTTCAACAGAAAGAGGCTACCGAGTGTCGAAGCCGTCTGGATGGAGGAGTGATATTAGGCCACCGAGGAATAATCTGAAGCTACTGCTGCGTCGAAGAAGGCTCGTCCGGTTGGGATGTAACTTGGTGCAATTTCTATTCATAAACTAAAAGAAGAACACTACCTTAGGTGATTATTTTTTCGGGAAAACGATTCATCTTGAAGTTTCTCTCTCAACTCTGTTTTTTCTCTCGGAGTCTGTTGTGTGCTTCTCCAGGTCTAGTAACTATTTATAGGGAGTAAGTAGAGGCTTTATTATTTATTATTTGATTTTTTTATGATTTTTCTTGATTTTGTGTGGTTTTTTCTTATTTTTGTAGCTGTTTTTATTATTTTTCCTGATTTTTGGTGATTTTATTATTTTTTAGAAAAATTGGGTTATGGCATTTACAATTATTTCGTATAATACGAAAAAGTTGCATGTATAGCGGGATTGTCGGTCCGTGGACATGATTGCATGCAGAAGACATATGACTTGCAATCCTTTTAGTACTAGATTGCCTTTCCCTACACTTAGGCACGAGGAGGAGCCCATATATAGCAGGATTATCGGTTCATGGAAAGGATTGTCGGCAGAAGACATATGACATATAATCCTTTTCTGCATTAAACATTAATATGTCATGCAAATTACATTGACAAAGTTCAGTACATGCAAAATTGGACTTCGTGCTCTACTACATAGATAGCGAGGATCAACTTATAAAATGATCATAGAAGGAAGAGTCTTGATCGTCAAAATTATCATTATTTGTAACAATATCATCTTTTACTATTGCTTTCGAAGTATTTTCTACCACGACATCCATCAAAGTTACATATGCCATCAAATCGAATTGGGAGTACAAAATTTATTTCTGAAAGGGGTGGCACATAGTTCAATGCCTCGATCTTTCATTATAAACACCGTTTATGTATGTTCCTTGAAGTTTCTAAGTACGGTTATGAATGTTGATTTTCGTTGACCATTATCTTAAGATGCCTGTTGTACTTTTTGACGCAAATTGCGAACAACTCCGTCGAAGTGTTGAAGAAAACCATACAAAATTTTATAACAAGTGGACTTGTATGAAGGAAATTATGACCTAATTACTAAACCAGAACTATGAAACGAAACTAATTTTTGTGCTGAAATCATTTAATGCATAATTTAGTCTACATAAGTTGAAAATGACTGAGCTAAAAACCCACAAAATTCTAACCATGAATAGAATGTCATATCAAAAGATGAGAATTTTACGCAAACATAAAAATGATATTCATTTTAGAGTGGGTTAGTCTATGGAAATAAGGCAGAAACATGCGACAACTTTAAAAAATCATATCTTTTCAATCACATACGCAAATGTAATGCATAATATATAATTGGAAAGCTTTCTAAACGTGCTACATTGGAAAATAGTTTTGAAATCAAAATAAAGGACTGCGAACGAGACAAAACAAATACAAAAATATAAACTCGTACAATCCGTAGAGATGTAAGGAACAAATAACATTTGTTTTTGTTGTCCGAGTAAACATACTTCCAACCCAACACACCCAGGTCATGCTCGAAACATGTCAAAACAAGGAATAGAAGACAAGAAGAAGAACGAGACATCATTTCCATGTAAAATGAATCAAAATTGAATAAAAGATAATGGTGAGATTGCTCACCGTCGCTAAGATGTAGTTCCAAGGTCCGGGAACATTCTGGGAGATCGACTTTCGTTCATTCTACGTTCATCATCATTCCATCATCAAATTCCCATAGAAGAAGAAATAATACAGTAGTAATATACAAAAAGTAATGTTTATTCTCTTAGGATATGTAAGGATTCAAAATAAATTATTATACATATTTCAACAATACACCATCTAAGGAAAGTAGATCAATAATCATTTAGATGAACTAATAATATCTAAGCCGACAATTCTTTATCCTCTGGATCACCGGATTGTCCAAAATCCAGTAATATTTCAAAGAAGGATAGCCGGATTATGAAAATTCTTGCTTTTAACAAATATTCGGAGCTAATTAAAAAAAGTTAGCCAAATGTAACAAGATCTTATAAAATCTTTTGACAAGGTTTTTAGATAAACTATTGATTTGACTTTAACAACTTCTTACGATTTTATCGTATTGTAACAAAAAATAATTCTCCTCTTCTGAATATTAAACAATATTAAATATATATTTCTTAAAGTAATAAAAAGAATTTGTACTAAAAGTGGCATCTCTTTTCCATACGACAAGTTTGTACAATAATACATACAAATTTTAAGTCACTTTTAGCATTATAAAGCAATTTGTTTGATCCAATATATTTGTTGTTCTTTATGAAATAAATAAATAAATAAATACAATTATGTGAGCTTCTTACAATTTTGTACTTTTAGGTAATAGTTTGTGGCAACTGTTGGGCTTATTTGGAAAGCGGCGATTTGCTATATCACAGAAAGGGTTTTGCGCTGTTGCGACACAGCGAAGTGTTTCTGGAAATGGGTAACAAAGAAATTTGAAGAGGATATCTTGTCTAACTGCGAGCCTTTTACTTTTCTTACGACCAGAATACATTCTTGGTCTTTTTCTTACACGCGTTACATCATTTGGGGATTGCTTATCCTTTTATAATGTCATAGGAAAGATCTAGAGAAAGCATTTACTCTACCCTAGTTATTAGGTCATTAACTCCCATTTATTTCTTAGGTCATTAACACCACCCCACTACACACTTAATGAGATTGCAAATTAATACGTCATTTGACATTTATAGCAACATGCATAGAATCCGTTTTATTCGGATTAAATGTTTTACTTTAGGAGAACATTGCTATATGAAAAATTCATAAAAAAATGTATAAAAGTTTTGTTGTATACGAAATTTTGTCCATTGTAAACTTAGTACTATTTATTAGCTCCAATATATGAAAAATATAAGTAAATGCACGAACATAGGAAAAAACGTAGAGATATAAATTTATTCAATACTTAATGCAAATATACAAAAAATTAATTATGAATAAAAAATTAGTGGTATGTAATATTTGTTAAGTTATTTCGTATTTCATAATAATTATTTTATAGAAAAAAGCATAAACTTAGTCCGAGGAAAACTCTTCTTTTAAGTACGAAATGTTTCATATACTCTCTACAAAAAATATTTAAATATCTTGTTCTATAGGTTTCTTTTTTTCAAAAGAAACATTCGTACTATACATATTTTTCATGAACAGTAGATGTAACAAAAAAGTAACAAAACTTACTCTAGGAAATACAAATTATTCGTTTTCCTTTACAAAAAATATACCCAATGAAATCATACATATAGTTCCTAAAATATAGTTAAATTGTTGACATGCACGTAACTTTTTTATTATCACTACAAAATAAAATATTGTATAATTCATTCGTATTTTACGAAATAATTAAAAATCTCCCAATAAATACATATTGGCATAGTTCCTACGACATGTGAAAATACCACAAGAAACCCACGAAAATCCGATGAGCTGGATTTTAGTCGCGACATGAGGTGACCATTCTGTGCATTATCCGTACGCCTGGTTTTGGGGAGGCCTTGATTATTAAGGACAACGGAGTCCTCGAGGTTAGCGACGGAAGAAAGTGTGACAAAGGAGTGGCTCATAAGCATAAGATGGGGGCTAACATCATCTTAACCGACTCTAGCCTCTAAGCTGGGTGAATCCTGTGACAGAGAAGCTGAGAATTGCAGAAACCTTGCCACTGCGCCAGGGAATCATCTCACTTACGTCTTAGGACACTTTACTGTATTTATGTATAAATAATTAATAAAAGCGAATATTTGTCATTAATTATTTTACTTTTCTGCACGTAAAATTATTAATGATAAAGTCCCACAAATTAATGAGTATATTAATCTGAAATAGTTCGTGATCGGATAGATGTTTAGAGGGAACATGAACATCTAGATCATGAGTATAACTGAGGTCAAGATAGACCGAGGGATAGTATATCTAAGTTATACTTAGGGGTACCCTGAAATTAAGGATATTGGACACGACCCGTTTAGGATGATACCACATATAGAACATCATTGGTCAATCCTCTTTATGGACGAGTGTAACTGATCTTTTGACTTGATACCTTCATTTATTCTATACGTGGAGTTTGTGCACTTTGACGTCGTTAAAAGCAGTCTTTAATCGGATTGTGAGTAATACGATTGTTGGGTGTGTGACAAAGTGTAGAGAAAATAGTATTACTTCAATATAGGATTCATCGCTCTTTTGGATTAGAGAGTTGACCTCTAGGCCATTTGATAGAGATATTAATGATTCTAAAATCCATGGACATGGGAGGAATATTTTACATTCAAGAGACTCTATTATATCTTGGTAATCAAATAAAACAATTAATTTGGTGATGATGTATTTTGCGAGGGATTAATTGGGATGTCGGTTAGATGAAGAGATTGAATTACACAGTAATCGCTCCATTGGTATATGATTTATTATTATTATCCTAATACGTTGGGTGACTAAAAACTGTTGCTAGACAACCTTAGTTTGTGTATGGATAGACACTGTCTTCGTATATAGGACCTAGAGGGCCGCACGAATAGCACATCGACACGAACAATGTATTATTGATTATTTTAGTGGATACTAAAATTAATCTTTTTATTATTTCAAAATTAGAGTTAATTTAATTATTAATTTATTCTGAAATATCGAAAGCAAATAAATAGACCTATGGATTTATTCGAGTCAATTTATATTAAATAAAGGATATGAAATAAGTACTTAATATTTATTTAAATCCTAGATATTTTGTTTGATTTAAAATTGTATAACTTTTTTTTGTCACGGTTATATCTTAGATTAGATTGATTTAATATTTAGTTACGTTTAAAAAATAAATCGATTTAAAATATTGTATAAGAATTAGGTTACCTTTTGGAAAATCAGAAGACGCAATCAAAGGAAATAAGTAGATATGCGTTTTATTAAAAGGAGATTAACAGAGAGGAATATATGTGGTTTTGTCTTCTTGAAAAAAACGTGACAAGTGAGATGGATTGGCGTCAGATTGGTTTTGGCTTTCGGTGAGAGGAATATCACGTTTTTTCAAAATAAGAGAGATATTGCTTTCGAGGTTTTCTTTTTTCTATCAAAGATGTTAGCACCTAAGGAATCGTCGAGGTTCGTGATCGTGTGCGCGTGGATACCTCTGAAAGAATCACACGTGAGGTTCTTCTTGATAATTATGTTTTATTTCGCCGGAAATTACAAGGTAAGGATTTCGGGTAAGATTATGCTGTTATTTATCTAAAGTTTATACGTAAGATCTGATTATTTTGGACATAAAACTATAATTTTTACTACTGTGCCTGAATTCTAACACATGTGGGAGTATCATGTATCAGGCTTCCTGTAAATAGCGGCTGAGAATTGATTTTTGAGCAATCAATGATGAACCCATAGTTTCAACAAGATACGAGGAAAGCTATTTGTTGACATGGCAAATAATTTTGGGCCTGAGCTTAGAACAGAAACCCAGTAATCACTCAAGTCACACTCCGAGTCGGCCCAAGATACAGTCGTCTAGGCCGACTCACGAAGAAGTCGACTAGGTCGACCCATGACGAAGTCGACTAGGTCGACTTATGAAAGGAGTCGACTAGGTCGACTCACGACGAAGGAGTATGGTAATCAAAGTCAACCAAGATGACTCAACAGTAGCTAAGTCTACTAGTAGGGTCAAGTCGACGGAATTCTGGATAAGTCGACCAAGTCGGTCGTGGTCCGTACAGATCAGTCAAGTCGACAAGGTTGGAATAAATTTATTCATTTTCAATCACGTTTGTTAAGGATCGTAACTGATCCTAATATCCAGGAACGTGATCCCATATATCAAGGAGGTTGTTGAGACACTCCCACGATATTAGAGATCACGATCTATAACACGATCTGCAACACGATCTATCTGTTACGTGTTAAACACGTACAAGTCCTCTATAAATAGCAGAGGAATTTTTCAAGACAAAGAGACGACCATACACAGCCAAAGCTCTGAAGTTTGTTCGTCAACCTTAGGAATTAGATACCTTGACCCGGTTTATAGGTCAACTCCCCTTCCACCGGCAGAGTGAGCTCGTAGGGCCTTTGCCGTCAACCCCCCGCCAGCGACACCACCGACGGAGTGAGCTCGTAGGGCCTTCGTCACAGCCTCCCGCCAGCGACCTCCACCGACGGAGCGAGCTTCCAAGGCCTTCGTCACAAGTTCTCCGCCGTCGCAGGATTCCGCATCGTTGTCACCACTTACTCCCTTTTCGTTTTTTATGGCTGTAAGCCCTTGTTCTTAATTCGTCAAGATTGTAAGACTTGCATTCTTTTTAGAATAAAATTGTGCATCTTTTTACTGGCGACCACAATCCAATTCCTATGAGTCCTTTGCCAAATATTTCCGACGTGATCCGTTCTATACGCGAACACGTTTTTGGCGACCACAGTGGGAGAAGAGGAAAAAAAAATCTTAGTCTCAAATGCCGAGAAATACTCGAAGTACTACTGGCCGTGAGCCTCAGAATCCCTTAGATGGGGAAGACCAGGAACTTCCTCCGGGAATGGACTTGGGAGCGCCGGCCCTAGGAGGCCAGGCAGCCACAAACCAGTCCACTTTTGATTCACATCCCCCGTCCGAATTTATTTCGAGACTAGAGTTCCACAAGGAATTGGGGGATGTGCGTCAGGAGTTGACTGATATGAAGGGTATTCTAATGGATGTTCAAACTCTAATAGGGCGTCTTTCTGGCCCGAGAGACGAGGAAAGAGTGAGACCTCGTATGAGAGAGGCCCCATTTAGGGAGTCTACATTCATGGCAGACGCTCGTCGGACTGCTCAAGGGCCACGTAACGTGACTTTTGAGCAATCTGAGATAAGGACGAATGCTCTCTTTGAACCCGGGAATCTGGTTCCCCCTGGTCGACCCTCTTCTTCACGTAATCGACCAGTGAATACGTATTGGAATGAGGCAGAGGACTTCCAAGAGGAAACAGATCGGGGGGAGGATTTTATTCCGTCTCGTCGCCCTTGAAAAGAGCCAATGGTCGACGCAGTTGGAGATCCCTATGAGCCTGGACCCCGGAGTAGTAATCATCGTGAGGGGCCTTCATTTTATGTAAGGGATCCAACGAGCCAAACAATGGGAGAAAGGCCTCCGTATAGCCCGTTAAGGCCAACTCGACTCGCAGGGCAGGGGCCGATAGGCGGTGTACCCCCAGACTTAAGAGAGGCCATAACTCAGGTTATAGAACAAGTCGTCCCCGGAATAGCTCGGCGAGATAACACCTGTTTATACAGGTCTCCTTATCCTGCGTACATTGATAGGGATTTCCCTTTACCTAGAGGTTATAGGGTGCCCGACTTCACTCGCTTCTCGGGCGAAGATGAAATGACTCCACTTGAGCATATTGCTCGCTTCACTCATCAACTTGGCGAGGCGGCCGGGAATGACTTCTGGAAACTAAAGCTCTTCCCGAACTCATTAACCGGGGATGCCTTTACCTGGTATGCAAGTTTGCCGTCGGGGTCAGTAGCTTCATGGACTCAGATGCAGTCCATGTTTGTTAAAACCTTTGCTCGACTCGATACCCCCATGTCGATGTTTGAGGTTATGCGCCTTAGGCAGGCTAATGGGGAACACCCGGGGCAGTTTTTAATGAAACTTAGAAAGGCCTTATTACGGTGTAGGCCTCCCATACCGGAGAAAGACCAGTTGCTCCTCGCATTAAATGCGTTGTCCATTCCTTTCCGGAAAAAGCTACAAGGGGAGCGCTTTGCCGATCTATATGATTTGGCAAGGAGAGCCACTCAGTACTATCAGCTCCTAACAGAAGAGGCCCAGCTGACTCGAGCCTACCAAGTCGATACTTATGAAGTCGACGTGGCCGAGTTTGTTAAGGGAGAGTCGACTATATGTGACCCCTTGACTAGGAAAAATTCTAAAGCTAAAGCCTCCCAGAAAAATGCCGAGGAAAGGAAATACTCCTTCGACACAGATAAAGTCGACGCCATTTTTGACTGGCTTTATCAAAAGAAAAGGATCAGGCTTAAGCCTGGTCATCGAGTCCCTCAGACAGAAAGGGAAAAAAGTAGGAATTACTGCAAGTGGCATGGTTCCTTCACCCATACTACCAAGGACTGCCTGTCCTTTAGAAATATAATTCAGGATTTAATAGAGTCTAAAGAGCTCTGTTTTCCTGAAGTCGATGAAGTCGCCATGGTGGATGATAATCCATTTGGCGACGAAGTCGCCATTCATACATTTGATATATTTGACACTGAGGTTAACCTTGTAGAAGTCATTAACGACTCTGCTATACCCTCGCAGGACTTACAAGCAACTGGCGAGACGTTGGTGGCTAATGCCCTGATGAAGCGACTGGCTGAGCGTGGGGTTTTCATCCTGCCGAAGGGAAGGGACAAGTGGCTTTGCCACTGGCACGTGAACGACACTCACACGACGGACCAATGCCACACATTTAAGAAGTACCTGTTGGACAGTAAGACAGAAGACTGGTATGACCTGACCCCTTTCGAGGAAGCAGCAATGTCGTTGACTACCCCCCGAGGACCTTCTCACGTCCTCAAAAGTCCTCCTAGTGTGGATCGCCGACTGGCTTCGCGAGGGGGAAGAGGAGGTTCCCAGGGGCATAGGGGAAATGGAGAGGCAGCCGCCCGGGGTACGGAACGCCCGGCACGGCGACTTGAGTTTATGGTCTCGTCTGGCCAGAGAGTCGTCAAGCAGGGGTACACTAGGACTACCCCTGTCAAGGAGATAAGACCTGTGGAAGAATATAAGGGAGTAGACCGACCCCAACAGGCTGCAAGTCGCAGGCCTCGATATGCGTCACAGACAGTCGACCCCCAGGAATTGCGGAGGGGACCTCCTATCGCCCAATTCTTGGACGAGAAGCTACTGTGCCAGAAATGCAAGCTGATCGCCCACAATCGGATACTTATTACCCAGCTCTGCACAGCATGCTGCGTCAACTATTTCTTGCGGCTGGTCGACTTGTCCGCAAAAGGGGAGATGCTGGTGAAAGCGGTCCGCCCCGAGGGTACAGGTAATTCGAACCCTAGCAAACCTTCCTCGAATAGACCAGAAAATACTCCAGTGCAGGTGGGATATGACCCAGTCGACGGCAAATTCGTGGAGGTAAGCCGACTCTCTTTTGGTTCTAAGAAACCAAAATTTGTCAAAGCCCTTAACCCTTCGTCTCAATGGCAGAAGGTGGAAAGGAAGGTTGCGCCCCCCTTAAGGGCTCAAAAGAGAAAGGAAAGGCGTCTAAGTCACGCCCAAAAAAGACCTAGGATGACCCCTGCGATGCCACCCTCGGAAAGGAACCAAGCCGCAGAGAAACAAGTCGCGGAGCCTGAACGGGTCGAGTCTACTGATTACTCGGAAAACCCGGGCTCAAGCTTCGACTACACTCCTCTACGAGGAGACAGGCCCTGCGACTTCAACGCAGAACAAGGGCCCCTTGTGAGCTGTAACGCTCTCACCTTTCCTGCGGAGTTCGCCTGCAACGACAAGTCGGAGGCGCCGAGAGGTAAAACCCTGGACTCTAAGGTCACTTCTTTTCCATCTGGCTTCCCTCTGCACTGGCTGAGGAAACCATCGGATCGCATGAAACAGCACATGCACTCGTTATACATCGCAGCCACCTTTGACGGTGTTTTGGTGGGTCGAGTCTTAATAGACAACAGCGCCACCGTCAATGTTCTCCCACTCACCAAGTTTAGACTACTTGGGTACAGGCCTAGCGAGTTGGTGTGAACCGACGTGGCTGTAATGGGAGGAAGTCCGAATGCCTGGGGATATGCTCTGTGCATTTAGGCGTTGGAAGACACGAGCAGGAAACTGCTTTCTTCGTAATTGACATAGCCCCTTCGTTTAATGCGCTTTTGGGACGCGATTGGCTTCATAAAGCCGCCGCGATCCCATCGACTTTGCATAGGGAGTTGATTTTATGGCTTGACTCTGAAATAGAGACTATCAGGGCTGATGAATACTCCTGTTGTGACAAGGGCATTTTACATGCAGAAACATGCAAGACGATCAAGGACCTCACCCTGGATCAACGTTACAAGCTAGGAGACCCTACTGTCGGACCCCTAGGTGAACCCTCCGGGAAGTTCGACTTCATTGTGAGCTATGGCACCTCTCACCCCAAGCCTGATGAGGGATCAATCGTGCCGACAGGATGGGGGCCCGACTTCACGGACAAGGACATAGATGAGGTCCTGCAGGAAGTAGTCCCGACCAAGGATGGAGGCGAGACAGACAACAGTCTTAATGGCGATAAGGGGGAGGCGCCTAAGAGCCAGGAAAGTGCTGCGACGGAGTTGGAGCCCGATAGACTCCTGCACGAAGGGGTGTATGGACAGTGACGAAGGAAGAGGCTATGCAGTCGTTGATATCCTCCAGCGACTTCAGGAGTATGTTAGGAAGTCTAGGAAATTAGGTTGCCAAATAAGCAATGTAAATGCTGAGGCTAGCTTATCTAAGTCCATTGATACCGACTTAGGCGGTGTCCAGGGTCGCGAGTCACTTATGATGCCATGTGACCCGCTTGTAAGTATCAATTTAGGCGAGGAATCTAGCCCTCGGATCGTTTTCGTTAGTTCTTCAATGAATAAAGGACGATGACTCTCCTTTATATAGGGTATGATTTCTGCTGAGTCAGCATAGCCAACCCAGCATAAAAGGGGGGCTTATGTTGACATGACAAATAATTTTGGGCCTGGGCTTAGAACAGAAACCCAGTAATCACTCAAGTCACACTCCGAGTCGGCCCAAGATACAGTAGTCTAGGCCGACTCACGACGAAGTCGACTAGGTCGACTTATGAACGGAGTCGACTAGGTCGACTTATGAACGGAGTCAACTAGGTCGACTCACGACGAAGGAGTATGGTAATCAAAGTCAACCAAGATGACTCAACAGTAGCTAAGTCTACTAGTAGGGTCAAGTCGACGGAATTCTGGATAAGTCGACCAAGTCGGTCGTAGTCCGTACAGATCAGTCAAGTCGACAAGGTTGGAATAAATTTATTCATTTTCAATCACGTTTGTTAAGGATCGTAACTGATCCTAATATCTAGGAACGTGATCCCATATATCAAGGAGGTTGTTGAGACACTCCCACGATATTAGAGATCACGATCTATAACACGATCTGCAACACGATCTATCTGTTACGTGTTAATTACGTACAAGTCCTCTATAAATAGCAGAGGAATTTTTCAAGACAAAGAGACGACCATACACAGCCAAAGCTCTGAAGTTTGTTCGTCAACCTTAGGAATTAGATACCTTAACCCGGTTTATAGGTCAACTCCCCTTCCACCGGTAGAGTGAGCTCGTAGGGCCTTTGCCGTCAACCCCCCGCCAGCGACACCACCGACGGAGTGAGCTCGTAGGGCCTTCGTCACAGCCTCCCGCCAGCGACCGCCACCGACGGAGCGAGCTTCCAAGGCCTTCGTCACAAGTTCTCCGCCGTCACAGGATTCCGCATCGTTGTCACCACTTGCTCCCTTTTCGTTCTTTATGGCTGTAAGCCCTTGTTCTTAATTCGTCAAGATTGTAAGACTTGCATTCTTTTTAGAATAAAATTGTGCATCTTCTTACTGGCGACCACAATCCAATTCCTGTGAGTCCTTTGCCAAATATTTCCGACGTGATCCGTTCTATACGCGAACACTATTGGATCATTACAGAGAAAAACCCGGCCGCCTCTTTCCTCCACAGAGCTCGTCGGTGCTCCGTCGGCTGATTTTTTTTTTTTTTTTGTACTGCTTGGCATCATCCGTGCTCGATCAGGTATCTCTCTGCAATAGCGGCATGAGCAGCTGCACCAATCGGGAGAGCATCTTCGTCTACCATGAAGTATGGGGAGTGGCCGGTGTGGATCGAACCTAGTGTCTCATTCCTTATACCGACATAGAAGAAGGCGGCGGGTATGGTCTCAGAGTAAAATGAGAAGTCCTCGGCACCCATCATGGGAGGCACTACCCTGAAACTGTCTTGACCGACCAGATCGACCG
Source organism: Melastoma candidum (assembly GCA_023653495.1). Lineage (NCBI taxonomy): Eukaryota > Viridiplantae > Streptophyta > Magnoliopsida > Myrtales > Melastomataceae > Melastoma > Melastoma candidum. The sequence goes on from CM042880.1 coordinate 203,556, forward strand.
CCACCTTCCTCACATGCTCGAACATTTGCTCGTCGTTTACAGTCGGCGGGTATATTGTGTTCTCCTTCTCGAAGAAGTCGACATTACCCACGCACCCAAACACTCCGGCCTGTTCCATGATCACCTGCTCGAGCAGATATGCGATCAACGTTAAAATCTCTATTAGGATGCACTGATTTGTCCTCAAGATCTTGAAATGGTTATTATTCCTTGTACTTACCTGCTCGATCCTCTTCATGAGATGATAAAAGCTTGAGTTCGAGAAAGCTCGAAATGTACCACCTAGAACTATTTTGCCCGGCATCTGGTGCCCTTCGCCAGTGCTATTCATGGACGTTACCGAGATGACCTGGATTCATGACAGATGCAATACACAAAAGTTTAGCGTTCAGCCTGATTATCTCAGATTTCCACTTGGTTGACCACAGTTTGGAGAACTTTGGCAAGTGATTGACCTGTGAATCTACGGGGTTCGCTTCACGGGATATGAGGCCTTGTAGACTGATCACTGTAGCTGAAGCTGCCAGGATCGGGTCCAGACACCTGGGGAAGGCGCTCGACTTGGCGCTGCCAATAACTGCCCTGAAGAGGCCACAACCTGCTAGCAAAGGGCCTGGCCTTGACCCAATAATGCCGGTCGGGTGCTCATGAGACACATGGAGCGCAAATATGGCTTCGACTTTGTCCAAGGCGCCGTCTCGCATCATCTTCTTCGCTCCATTCCCGGCTTCCTCTGCTGGCTGAAACAGTGGTACCACCGTCCCCTGTGGCAGGCACATCAAGCCCCATATTCCGACGACAGAGGCAAAACATTGCTCATAATTAGTGTTTTTCGTTAAAAACGATAACAGCCCATCATGAATTTAAATAAATAATACATATTATATATCTATAAACATTTCTTCAGTACTTTCAAACTTGTAAAATGTTTTCGTGAACCTCCACGATCTTCGTGGTTTATGTTAATGACAACCTAATCTTATTATTTATGAACATAAACTAAAAGAGAGTCACAATGTGATGGATGTATTCGGAATTAGCAACGAATAAGGCGCGTCCGGCATGTGAAAAGGCCCAAAAAAAAAAGGGACCGGACCACAACCTTAGTGCCTGTTTGTCCGTGAGAAGTTTTTGGTTTTCGGTCTTTGATTTCGAAGAAAAGACGAAAAAGCGGTATGTTTTCGTAGAAATGAGATGAGATGAAAATTTTGCTAAATCAAACGCCTCCTCAGTTTTTATACACATTTATTGTACGGGTCCGTCTGCATGTTTTATTTGTTGGGCCTCCAGAAAATTGAATTCCTCTTATGGTTTTCATGAAAGAGAATCCGAACGACAAAAATATACCAACCACTTAAAATTACAACTTCATCTGACAACCATGAAAATTTTTCGATTTTTGCTTTGTAATTTAATCGTATTGTTTTTCTACTATGTAAATCCAATTCAAAATTCATCCATTAAGAGGGAATATTAGGAATCATTTGAAGGAATTTATGTGCGAATATTGTAATAGTTATTAGTCTCTCTGTTTTTTTACCCCAACACACTCTTGTCGTCTTCGAAATGTCCCCGGCACGTTGGTTCTTGGCATGTGATGAACGAAACCGTACAACATATCATGGGGAATATTTAAACTGTGTCGAGTTCTCTTTACAATTCTAGGCACTCATCCGTGGAATTTTTTTTATGTATACACAATACAAAACCACGAAATAATATTGTTGATATGTTAGAGTTTTAAAAATATCGAAATTCATGATGTTTATGGTGAAATACTGTAAAAAAATGTATATAAAATATAGAGACAAAAAGGGAAAAAGGGGAAATAAACAAACCTTAAGGAGATGGCGTCGATGTTGAAGGATCCTGGCAGCGCCCAAGAGCATAGAGACATGAGCATCGTGTCCGCAGGCGTGCATCTTCCCTGGGAATTTGCTCTTGTGCTCCCACTCCACTCCCTCCTAATAATATTAAAACAACCTCTCCCTTTGGTTATTCAATAACTATGTTAGTTTCAGACAAGTTTATTAACGAGCTTTTGTTACTCAATAATGTTTGCCAAACTTAAAATTTGCAGTCTAATGCCACAAATTCTGATTTTGTTGCTCAAAGTTTTAAATGACAAAAGAACTCCGAGTTCAGGTGATATATTTTTCTAGACAGGGTAAACTTTGAATTCTAAACTTATAGTTCACTTATGAGCCTTTGAAACTTTGATTTTGTAACTCAGATTTCTTTGAAAACTAAAAAATTATAAACTCATGTTTATTGCATTAATTTACTAATTTTAGACTTGTCAAACCTTTATTTTGTGAATTAGTGTTATCGAGGAGTTTGAATTTTTTACTTCGGTTGATTGATTCTTCGTGATAATAAGGCTAGCACCACACCACCTTGGGGAAGAAAATAAAAGCAAGTATTCTGAAAACAGAATCTCATGATTAAATGCACAAAGTCGTACCAGGTCAACTTCACAGTACAGGTTCGTTATACTTGCAACACTTCACACACACACACATATATATATATCAAGAAAGTTTGCTTAAAATCAAACTTCACCCTTTTGAGATCGAATGTGAAGTTAGAGTTTTAAGGTATGATTTAAGCAAAAGGCTCGTTTGAAGCTAAGAGTTTTGCTCGTTTTTAGGGAAGAACCAGAAAGGGAAACCGGTCTCACCTGAATAGGAAGCGCGTCCATGTCTGCCCTCAGGGCAACAAAGGGCGGATCCCCGGTTCCAATGAAGGCTCGAATCCCCGTCCCGGCCAACGGGTACTCATACTCTATTCCCAACTGATCTAACTCCCTCCTTATCAGCTCGCTTGTCCTCACCTCTTCGAACGCTAGCTCCGGGTACTCGTGTATCCTCCTCCTTATCCCCTTCAACCAAGAAACCATCTCTCTGCTCTTCGCCAAGCCCTTGATTGCTTCCCCTCGGTCCCTCGTCCAACCTCCCAAGTCGGCCCGTTCCTCGTTCCGGACCAGACTCCCCGTGCAGTTTGCGACAGGCCTAGCCTCCTGATCAGATATCCCGCCTACTCGGACATGGAAGCCGAGATCCTGATCGCTCACGGGGGCTATGACCAGAGAAACGCTGTTCAAGCACGCGACGAAAAGGACGAAGAGCAGGCAGGGCGTGTGAGAGTCCATCGATTGTTTTCGTGCTGATGACGAGGGAGAAGCACTGGGGTAAGAGATAGAGAAGTTGCTGGAGGAGATAATTAATAAAAGGCTGGGGAAGGGGCACTAAATACTTGCGGGGGGGTGTCAAAACTCATGATCTAATCTAACTTTTTCTTGAATAATTGGAAAATGTATCAGAATATGTGTGTGTTTGGGGGGTGGGCGGGGAATATGAGCACGTGGGAGAAAGAGGAGAATAAGCACGGGGATGGGATGGGGAATGCGATTTGTCCTTATTTTATTAAAACTTATTGCCTTCGGGTCCATCATCCCATTTGGCCATCATGGTGGGGAAGAGTTTGAATCGAATTCTTACAGTTGGGGGTACGACTGGCCAGTGTTATTACCCCATTCTGGTAAGTGCAACAAGTTCGCGTGTCGTGAACCAAAATTATTCTCAATTGGCGTTGGATTCTCGTTGCTTTGGAATTTCGGTTAAATAATGTCATGAAACTTGTGGAAACTTTTGGAAGCTGCCATTGAAAGACCCAAGAATCTCGCAGAAATTATTACTCGAAGATAAATATTACAAAGTTATTTAGGTTTCCAAAAGTCACTCACTATTCCAAAGAGGTTGCCATTGCCACGTCCTTTTTCTTGTGCAAAAAATTTGACAGTAAGCATTTCGTAAAGCCGATTGCAAATTTTAGAAAATTAAATGCAGCCGGAGAAAAAAAAGTACGGTAGTTGGATAAATTATATATAAAAATATAAAAAGTGTTGTTGGTTGTTTATAATAGTTTCTTCTAAATACGATCGTGATTTTAAAAATAACTGAATATTATCGAAAAGTCGTTACTTAAAGTACGTAACGATTTGTTTGACAAAGAAAGTCGCTTCTTCAAACAGCGACTCTATGGAAACACCATAAGGCACTACTTCAAGGGGTGACACCGTAAAGTCGCTACTTAGCAACTTCACTTTAAAACTCGCAAGCTTATTTCATAATTTTTATTTTATAAGTAACGGTAAGTTTTGTACATTCCTCTCCAAAGTCTGACGTTATTTTCTCATTTACAGATGTCACGTTCAATTGATAGAAATGACACAGGTGTCATGTCTCTATGCACAATCTACTCAATATTTGTGTTTCTTCATCTTGTTGTTTTATCTTCCAATTTGTGGGAGAGGGGGAAGACGAATTATTGGGTTTTTGTCTGAAATGGGGAAACAACATTTTGTTTTGATTTCTTTCCCCCTTTCTTTTTCGTCATCTTCTTTGGGAATCTTCTCACCCACCACTTGATAGACTGGCGAAATTGTCAATGGATTTATTATTGTGGGGCTTTCCTTTGCCGACAACACCAAACGACAGGTATTATCATTAACCTAATTGTCCATTGAAAGTAAAATTTATCCTTTGATGACTACTTCCATCATATAAATCACACCAACACATACGTGAATGGACAACCAAGAGCAGCTATCAATTGTGGTCACACGAGCAATGAAAAGGAAGAACGCGCGTGCTTCCATTGAAAAACACGGTACACGATACCAAAAGGAGTTCAGGAAATGATTGTCGTTGTCTTATTCTGATATTAACTAATATTATTTATACTAAATTTAAGACGATAACTAAAAAACACGCGTGAAAATTGAGAGAAATTGTATTCAGCTGTCGCGCATCAGCTGAAATTAGACCCCAACAGCCCTATCCACTTGTAGCAACTGCTGCTCTTTAATCCGGTGGTCGATATGTTGTCCTCAAAACCCAATAAGTTCACAAAGTTGGTCCACCTCTTCAACACTAGTTGACCTTTCAATCCTTTCGACCTTGACTGATATTGTTCCTAAGTCAAACCAACTTCACGAGTCCTTAGGCTCTTGGGCCTATAACTACTCTGTCAAAACATGAGGTTTGCGGAGGGGCTTTGTCTAAGATTAGCAGTTTCACTGCCAAACTGAAGACAAAACAAATAATCACGACAAAATGTTTGTTGCATCCAATTTCACTCGGCCAAACGGGTCACTCGAATGCATGAAAAAGTTCATCCAGGACGAACATTGAATTTAAAAATTATTTTTAATTTCATCCAATCAATATAAACACGATGTAATCATTCGTTATTAATTGGATGTGAAACATAACTCGTTGTATTCACCCACCTTTGTGGCCAACTTAGTGCACAAATTAGTAAAAGGAAGATATTCGCTTTACTTGTCCAGTGAAAATGTTAATGCTGATATTTTTCTTAGGCTTGAATAAATTTTATAAAATAGTGCTTTTATGGTTGATACTTGTTGCAAAATACATGTTATTGCTAAATGTGTTAAATCGGAGAGTCTATAAATCAATTACTCTGATCAGGTTTGATAGAAACTCAAATCGAGTTATGTACAATACTTTTTATTGATCCACATACTGCACACATTGGCCTCTCGTATTATGTCAAAAGCACTCTCCGATGACGATTGATCCGAAAATCCTCTCCTTCAATATATCTCATCATATTTACACAATAAACTTATTCTAAGGCCCATGAAGTTTGTTGGGGTAAGGATCGTCTCGGTGAAGGGACTTCCTTAATAAGAACAATGGAAGACATCGGAAGGAATAGGTCAACCAGATTAAAGAGCAACCTTTGCTTTTGGAAGAACGACGGTTACAAGTGAATTAGACGGTTGGAACCCAATTTCAACACATGCACGGTAATTAAAGGCGGGTTCCACCTGATTACCCAGTTCTTTTGGTTATTGTATCATTAGTTAGTATAACATGAAATTCATTTCAAACCCCACAAACAAACATTTAGTTGTCACTTTTGTACTGTGTACTCTATTTTCAATGGTATGGTCGTCTATCTCTTACGCTTTCTTTCACTCTTTTTACAATGGCAGAATGCACCTATTTATAGAAGAGGTTCAAAAACTAAATGTTAAAAAATAAAATTAACAAGAATAGGTTATCTACATAAAAGAAAACAAATAATTAATTTCATTAGTTAGAAAATATAAATTCTATTTTATTTATTTGGTAACAAATACTTAATTTCGATCATATTAAATTTCTCTTCAATAAAGATGATTCTCAGGGAATTTTAATTTTGTAATTAAATAAATAATTACCTAATCCTAAAATATTTTGGTTACAGCTTCTACTATGTCTTTGAAGCTTCTGAACTTCGAACTTCAAACTTCTATATGACTATATCATCAAAATCACACCAACAATATATGTTCTTTACTTTTCTTTGCATAAGAGATTGACATATCATAAAAAGATACACAACCTTGATATAAATATCGTTTGACAAAATCGATGAAGTTTAGTTTTTATCTCCGAACCAAAAATTCAAATTTAGTGAATCATATCTAAGATTGGTTTCATATTCTTCAAAATGAAGGATAGAACTTATGAATCTTTAAGGAAATTGTTTAATAAATAATTTACAACCTAATGTGACTTGACCCAATTAGTATCACGAAATAATTCGAATGTTAGCACAAAAATAAGTATTCAAGAAAATCCCTGATATCTATCGAAGGCATATATAACACTTCACCAATTAATCCTTTTATATATTCAAAATTACTTACACTAAGAAATATTGTTATTGATATGAGTTGCCTGGAAAATCACAACAACATTATTGAATTACGATTGTAGCAAATTTGTAATTTATACTAACCTTATCTTTAACAATCGCCACAATCAGTAGTGTCATTAAATTATGAATTCCAAATATAAGTTTTTTGTCGCATAAATTCGTATAATAAAGTAAAACGGAGCGACCTAAGTGTGAGATATTATAACGAATATCGTTCATGATGCAGAACTGGAAACCTCAGTTTACTATCCAAAAACACCATGTGTTATTCTAAAAGTACAACTGACCGGAAACTGATCGCATATCACAACAAACGACACATTGCAAGCTCGACTTGCCATATTGATCACACCAACGTAAACATGTACATACGATCGATCGTCTGCGCATGGATTTTGTTTATTTGAGAACAGGATAAACCGCGTACATGGCGATGCCGCAGAGCCCCTCGGCAGCTTCCACACCTCTTTGGATCCTCATATATCCCTCTTCTCCCCATAGTGTCCCCCATGAGTTCTTTATCAGCCAGTAATCGGTTCCATCATCAGCTGTACCATAACCGACTAGTGTAACTGCGTGGTTCAAATCAGTACCGCAAGGTCCACTGAAAACGCCACTACTGTAATGCATGAATGCACTGTCCCTGGCATCAATCCCGACAGAAATCGGTTGGTTAACAACGGCCTGGAGAAGAGCATTCTCATCGTCTGCTGGGACGGATTCATAACTCGTGATTGTAGCCACGGATACAGCATTGGTGTTACAGGTTCCCTCTACTCCTTGATAAGGGTAGTCGAGCTCCGTGTCGAGGCCGTTATTCGCTACGATGAACTTGAAAGCGTTTTCCATCCTGTTAGGATTGCAGCCTTGACCAACGTCCATGCAATCAACCAACTCTTGTTCCGACAAGCTGATCAATTTCCCTGTTCCTATCTCGACAATACCTTCCATAGCCCCGACGGCAGAAAACGCCCAGCAGCAATCTAATTCATTGAAGAATTTGTCCGACTGAACAGAAGGTTCCACAAAAAAAAAGGGAATGGAGAAATTTAATATCACAAGTTGAACGGTCATAAGGTAAAGAGCCTTACTGCAGTCTTCTTGGTTTTTGACCTCTGTCACGGCTCCTGAATCTACCCAATTCAGGCTCACTGGAACATCACCTAAATCTGTGCTGGCATACCGAAACGACGTGCTCGATGAAGGCACCCGATCTTGATTTTTCTGAAATCCGTGATTGGCTTCACGGATCTCCTCGTCAGTCCTATCGGCAAACTGGTTGATGCCTAGCTTATAGGTGTTGCTCCCGTTATTGTTAAAATAATCGATCAAGTCAAGAGATTTCTTGAATATAGACAACCTTTTCTCCTCCTCATCACTATTCGCATACACACGATCGTGGAGAGCTTTCCATTTCCCAAACCTCTCTGACAGAGATAGCTGAGGTACGTCCCCAGGAGACGCTAAGGTTGCACAAAGTGCAAGGAACACGCCAAACACACAGAGCAATCTTCCCTCGAGCATGTTGGCCACTCAATGATTACTCGTGTTTAAGTTGAATGCCAAACAATTAAGAGCTATTGGGACATTTATATGGAAAAGAACCAATGTGCTGTTGTGAAACCATGAATATTTTTTAAGGGTTTTACATACCAATAAGCTAAAAAATTGAATATCGAAGGGCTCTTTCAAGTATTTCATAAGACATGACAAGGAAAATTTTGAAAGTTTTATAAATGGACGAATGTGAAGCAGAACCGTATGTATGTACGTCAACTGGTATATCCGCGAAGCGGCCTGTTCTCAAATGCCTTGATATATTACTATTTCCGAGGGAATTGATCTATATCTCCCTTCACTACATACACATAACACCAGTGAACACCTCAAGGTACCGTCATTTCACCAGAACCATTCCACATCGTAACGCATTCCCCGATCATCATTGACTTAGTAAGGCCTGCAAATATCGATGCGCCCGTGTTTCCGGCGATTTAGAAAAGAATCTTTAAGGAATGTTGGTAATAGGCCCATTCGTCACCATCACAATGACCATTTCAATCCCCCCAAGTCTTTCTTTTATCTTTTCCATTATGAAACTCGCGACGCTTATCCATGTGATGGGTTTGGTCTTCTTGCCTTATACATCATCTACGTTGTTTGTTCCGAAATAGAAAACTGCTGAAAAGAAAATGGGATAAACCCTAAGAATGAGCTAAATGGCAACTACAAAATGAGCTATCTTCATCTTGATCTCCAAGTCTTCCTTATAATTTTCTTTTCGAGATTTTCCATTCTTAGTTTAGTATTTTACATACAAAAGCCTTTGTATTTCTTATCATCACGTTACTTTCATGAATGTCGATGCGAAACCACACGGAAAATGTCAAATAAACTAATTCGTTGTTATAAACCGTGACCTTATACCGCATGCTTCATGTATATATATATATGTATGATATATCCGATCTTCCCGAATAATTTTATTCACATTCTTAAGACAATTTTATTCAGTCAGTACGAAGACTTTTGAAGGGACCATAAAACCTGGCCTGTAAACTAATTAAAAAAAAAAACGAGAATCGTACCGTAATTTGATAATGAATGCGAGTGGGATGATTAGATATAGTTATTGTCCATTTAAATGTAGATACGACATTTGTTTAAGCGATTAATATCTTTTGAGAAGTAACACACATGGAGGTTGACGCGTGAAATAAACAAATCTCTTCTAAGTCTTTCCTCGAACTTTCTTTTTAATAATGCAAAGAAAAGATTCTAACACGAGGATCCGGGTCCGCTATCTCAAGTGTCCTCTGGTCGACGCCAGGGCTCGGTCGAGGCTGCTTTAAGCGCGGAGATCCAACCTACGCGGTTTGTTACACGCGCCTTCAAGTTTTTTATCTCCGAGTTTCGTCTTGTCGAAATTTCCGTGAAGCTCGATTAATTTTCATGCAAATCAAACTAGAAAGCGGTGGAGGAGGTGGAAAATGGTCAAAAAATTCTAACTAAGACATGTCAAATAATTAGAATTAACTGAGTGAGTAAGAATAATACTCACAAGGCGTTGTGTGGCCCGTTGATGTCGATCCTCCGTGATGTCGGTAGATAATATTCCTTGGTAATGAATTCCTAGTTGTTTTACATGCAAAACAGATGAAAAGAGAAATGGGCAAAGCCTTTAGTAACTGTTAAATTGACGTAAATTTAACCGAACCGAGACAGTAAGGCGTTTGAAATGGTTGAACTGAATGGGGCATTTTATAGCCCGTTGATGTCGATCATTTGATATGTCAGAAGATGCTTCCTTGGTCGTCGAATCCTCGATTATTTACATGCAAAAGAGTAGATAAGATGTAAATTTAACTAGTAAGAATGGTAAGAGACCGTGTCGAAATAATGACGTTATATCTTGACATGTCGAGCTAATTCCAATTACAGTGATCAAAGCATGTATGAATTACCCGCTTGCATTCGGGTAACTTGATGATACTATTTTTTTTTTAATGCAAAATAAACAACAAAAGTGGACGGGAAAGTATTTGTTCATTCGAAAAGATAAAAACCTAGGAAGAAATTGAGGAGTTGTCCTTGAATATTGTCGTATAGCAGCAACCTTTATTTTATCCATTTAATTTTTCCATGGTACCGGTGGGTCTCGTGGAATTTAGATTGATGGATGGAAGCACCGTGGTCACATGATCATGATGGTTCGCTGGCGACACGTCACGCTCTGTTTTAAAATTGTGAAGTGCCTTCAATTTGGTCCTAAAATTGTGATCAAGACTTGTATTTAGCTTTGAAACATTAAAATCGATTTCAGTAGCCTTAAAATTGTAAAATTTATCTAGTTTTTGTGTTTTAACAAAACCTTAAAGCTTACACATAATTCTTAAATATTAAGTCCCGTAGTAATTGAAAATATTGTATTTGATTTAATTGAAGAGAGATTTCATAACTTAAAATCGAAAGTATATGGCTTATAACGTATTTTTATCTACATTAAATAATGTAATATTTACGGCAAATTTCATGATGGTTTGATCTTTATTCCCCCCCTTAGTTATTCTTTAAATGTTTATAGGTCTCAGAAAAATTTATTTACGGTGTTTGAATTTGTTTAAAATGAAAAAACTCAACCATCCGTCATTTGATGGCCTCCCAAGGTGTCTGTCACTTGTGATCATATTCCCATTTCATCCCTGAAGTCATTGTAGTTACGTCGTATTGATGACCTACTCCTGCAGAAACAGTCTTTTTTAGACTTTTGTTCGATATATAATCATGCCATGGCTAGTAGGTTGGTTTAAAAAACAATTTCAAATACGTTTTAATATTCAAAAATTACCGACTGAGCTTAATGTCGCAAGCCCCGAGGGTTACTCGCAGTCCTGAATTAGCAAACTCAATCAATTGAAATTCGAAAATCGCTATTTTCACAAGGTTATAGTTTAAAATATCTTTTCGCCTTTCACGATCAATATATCTCACGTCTGGTCCCAAAAATTGGGTCATTAGGTTGTCTATACAAAACAAAAATATGGTATCATGTGAGTACATAGGAAACACTACGCAAGCAGACAACAACCCTTATTTAAGGATAATTTTTTCCTATGACGACTCACACTACATGTGCAACCTCCTTGAGATAACGGCTACGTGACAAACTCCACGTGAACAGACAACAACCCTTATTTAAGGTACCTGAACACAAAACGTTATGCCATAAAAGCTGGTCAATTCATCATCTTTTGTACTCTTGGAGTATATGTCATTCTCTCCAACCCACTATACGTTGATTAGCTAGCCTCTAGCCTCACGTCTGCTTCCAACGTCTCCCGCAGCCTCCAACTAAGAGTCCCTCGTGGCCGCTAAATCACCTTCTTAAAAGGCTTGGCCAATACTGGAGCTTCTATAGCTCTCGTTCCTTCCCGTGTTTAACTAGCAACACTCAAAAACACAAAAAAAAACAAAGTCTTACAAGTTCTCAACATACTCTATCAGTACATGCACGCCTACGCTATTTCCGGTTACACGAATGTACCCACCTATTTATATGCAACAACCAAAAGGAAAGTGAAGAAATCGAAACCTAACAAAATTGGCGTCTCCACATAAAAGAAAATAATTATTCAATCATTAAATAAATTCCAAGACTACAAATGTATTACCCACTTGCAAATATCCAACGCAGATTAGATCACTTAAGGTTTGATTTAATAAAGATTACCACGTGTAACCCCAAATAAAATCCGAAAAAAAAAGGAAAATAGAAATTCTCCAATTAATAGAGATTTCAGGGGATATTTCACACGATTTCTCCAAATTCCCTTATCACCCCAAAATGCTATCAGATGATCCCAACAATCAGACATTTTATTTCCTCACAGAGCCAAAGTCTCCAAAAATAAACAATCAATCAGAAAATCACACATGTAAAAAAAATCAGAGATTCCGAGGATCTCTGAAATTCTCCAGAGCCAAAGCCACCCATTCCCCTTCAGACAATTATCGGACAATCAGAAAATCAGACTACGGCCCTTCAGAGACGTCCCTCACCTCCAGACACGCTCCACCCCCTCTGAAAAAACCGGAGGCCAACTCCTCTGGGAATCGGAGACAAATTCCTCTACATACAATCGGAGGCCAACTCCTCCTAAGGTATACACAGAAAGCGAAGCCGAGGACTCCCCCTCTCCAGTGCTGACGAGCCAAAGCCTCCCGACCAACCGACACCCTTCTCTCCGATGACACAGCCTCCTGCCACAGCCACAACCCAAGCATGGTGCTCCAAGGCAGCCTTCTGATGGACACCCCGACGTCCTTCTTCTTCCTCGGGCCACCCCGAGGCGAGGCAACCCCTCGGTGAGTTTTCGATTTTTTATATATTCATTCAGCCCGTCTTTTAATTTAGGACATAGCTGACCATCTTTTACATTTGTTGAACTCATCGCATGTGATGTGGGGAACGCGAAACTGAGCCCCGACGGAGCAGCGTAGCCTCGACCAGAATGCAAGGGAGTCAGTCCGCAGGCCATAAGTTTCACGTTCATTGTCGGAATCAGACAAAATCTGGTTATATCGGTCCTTTATCCTGTTAACATGTCCCTTCGATAAGCTGTCCAACTAAGGGGCAGCATTCAAAGCATCTTCCCGGGAAATGCTTATTCACGAATATTGTGATTAAATTTTAGCCAATTTGGTTGAGTTTTCCCTTACTTTTGACTAATTATACTTAGGTTCCGTATGCTGGAATAACGAATTATAAAAAACGCATGTGCTTGATCTTATCTGTTTTTGTTCTTCAGACTATACTTTAACTATAAAAATAATTTTTATAGAAAATACGTTTAATGATCTTTGTTTTGATATATTATGCACGAATTTATCATTTTTAGATTTCAAGTAATGATTTTTTGAATATTAAACATATTTCTGCCATGTTTTCAGTACTATGTATCATAAACTATTTTGTTTTAAAATTTGCACATGTTCAAAAATTTTGAAATTTTAATATGTTATTTCTTATATGACTAAAAAGACATATAATTTTATTTTAGTGAATTTTGACGTTTTTTGATTAAAATATGCTTAAAATGATTTCGATATGTGATCTGAACGTTTTCAACAGTTTTGTTACAGTAAAATCGAGTTCATTTGTTTTCTGTGAATTTATTTCCTGTAAACTTTTACAAACATGATCTCCCTTAAGTAAGCATCTTTTAACGCTGGTTTTGCCTCATTTGGATTTCTGAATCAAAAGTTACATATTTTTCTTTAAGTGGTCAGCAATCAGATCGCGCGTCGGGTTCGACCCAATTTCGTGAAATTTTCTGCTATGTTGGGCTTAATATCTTAATTCCAAAATTTGATATTTCATGTTTTTATCAGGTTAAGAATATATTCCTATAATTTTATGATTTTTTAGAGCCCATTTGCATATTTTTCGACATTTTCCCCTACATTGCATCATTGAGTTGTTTTGGGCTCTTTGATTGTTTTATTATTGGGCTTGCAGGTACCCGTGGACCATCAACGTCGTTGGTCAACTTCAGCACACCTAGAAGGAGTCCCTGTAGACGGTGCTCAAGACATGACGACACTTGGAGTTTGACCGCGGTGGATGCTTCACAAAAGCGGCCCCAACTGATGAACTTAGTCGATGACATGCCATCCCGGCAGGCCACAGGTACATGAGGGAGGTGCGGGCCTCCCGTTTTTTTTAATTTTCACATGTAACGGGTCGTGGGCCCAAGTGCATAGGCCCACGATCACCACCCTTCCCTGCTCCCTTTGATCTCAATAATTGTCTGTGCTTGGCCGCATGCCTTAGGCTCATAGGTTTATCGTCGCATGTTGTTTTCCAAACACACATGAATTCGGGTTCAAAGCCCGAATCGGGTCCAACGCTCGTAAAACATTAACATGAGTCCGGAGTCATGCCCGGATCGGGTCCAACACCCGTTAACAAAGAACAAACTTTTCGAACAAATGCCACCTTTTCGCATGTTAGAATGTAATAGTTAGTAACTAGTAATCCCCGAACCAACTGTTTTTTCCGACTTAAACAGATTTTGTAAATAAAGTCGGTGGCGACTCCGTATAGTTTACCTAGGTTAAACAACAACAAACTTTTTATGGAGCTATTTTGGATGAGGAACTGACGACGCGAGCCGCTTCCGATTTCTCTCGAAAGTTCCTTCTTCGGATCATGCTCTGCCTTTTGCCCGCCGCCTCTTAGGAAAATAGAGACGGTCGGCGAGGGCCCGAGCAGGCCCAGTTAGGAACCCAGGGAGGGATCACCCAATTCCCTTCCGCAGCGTCCGACGCCCGAGTCGTGACGTCGACCGAATTGGGCCTTTGGGGAGCGGGCCTGAATCCTCGTGTCGTTCGTACCGCCACACGCGTGCTAGGCCGGAAGGCGCGCGTACACCATGAATAATGCATTATAGAAGGTTCAGGGCTAAAATGAATCAATAACCTTCATTTTGTCCAAGATAAACTATTCAGTGGATCTTGAAGAATGATATGGATGGTTATCCAAGAAAGGTGGTCAAATCGATCTACAAAGGTTAATTAGTCATTTATTTTCTATGAATGAAAAAAAAATTGAAATTAATTTCCAAATGTCATTTTGTCGGATCCACGACATAGTTTAATAAATGTAGACAAATGACGTGCATGATTATCAGAGAAACAATTTGTATTGGATAACATGATGTTATGGATAACCTTACAAATGGTTTACATAAATATATAATTAGAAAATAAATCAATTCCTTAATTTATTTATTAACGAGATTGATCAGATTAAATGTTTTAATCAAGAAGGATAATTCTTTGAGAAAATTCCTTGTTATTTGTGTAATTAAATAATTTTTTATTAAATAAATAATTATTTAATTAATAAAATAATTTCTAACTGATGGTCATAACGTCTGTAGTGTATACCAATATTTTGTCATATAAAAGGTCAGACTTTTATATGGCTCACAATGAAAACCATACTAATAGCTCAGAGTCTCTCGAACCAAGCCTTTCTCGAGCAGCCTGTTGACCTGCTTCTGAAGTTCAGGTACTTTCTCGGGGTTGCACCTATAGGCTAATCGATTGAACAAGGATGCTTCGAGCACCAAGACGATTTAGTTTTCGATTCCTCGTATTTTGGTAGGGTGACCTATAAATCATACGGAAACACATCCTTGAATTCCTCGATCCATATATTTGCTCTAGGGTGCCTTATCGACTGACCATGGGTGGCTTCGACTAGAACCAAAAAGTAAGTTTCCTCACTCTGGTGAATTGTTCTAATAAGCTCCATTCACTTGAAAGCTTAAGCAAGCTGTTGGTTAAGGGGTGCCTCGATTGTTTGAGTTGTCAAGGACAAGTTCCCTCTACTTCCCTTGTTTAAAGGCGAAGCCTTCATGAATGGGCGAACGCTCAACTTCCTCGATTGTTGCTACTCGATTTTGTGCGCAAGTGCTCGAACATCATCATAAGACCAATATTGTTGCAGCTTGATTGCCTTTGAAACTTGTGGCTTTAATCTACAAATATTGTGGTAATTTATAATTTGCATTAAGTGTGGTAGGTAATCAAAGAAATTAAGTGGCCTAGAAAGTTGATAGAAGTTAGTGGCCTAAGAAAGTAGAGTAAATGGTTGTTCTACGTCTTTTCCATGAATATATAAGGAGAAACATGATCTTTAATTAAAGAAAAAAATGTATGTCATATTAATATTATCTTTAAAATCACTATTTAATAGTAGTTTGTATTATGTCGCAGCGTCGTAGATAACTAATAAAAGTGATGTGTTAAGACCCATTGGCATGGTAATTACGAATATTGTTAAAACAGGACCACTGAAATTTTGTTGACATAAATTGACCAAAACACGTATGTGTGCTGTTGTTATTCAGAGTACAATCGACTGGAAACAAATCACTGATTACAACAACGAGACATGGCCAAACTCCAAATCAAAAAACTACATTCCGAAGGGTACAAATACGCATATGGATAACAAACCAACAAGAACAATACCATGGTCATCGATCTACGATTCCGTTTAGCCGAGAACAGGGTAAACAGCGTAGATGGCGATGCCACAAAGCCCCTTGGGATCTTCCACGCCTCTTTGGATCCTCATGTATCCATTTTCTCCCCACTGTGTTCCCCATGAATTCTTTACCAGCCAGTAATCGGTCCCATTATCAGCTGTTCCATAACCGATTAGTGTAACAGCATGGTTCAAATCAGTACCGCAAGGGCCCTTGTATACCCCACCTGCATAATGGATGAAAGTAGGATCTTTGGCCTCGATCGCGACAGAAATCGGCTGGTTAACCACGGCCTGGAGAAGAGCATTCTCGTCAGCAGTTGGGACGAGTTCATAACCAGTGATTGTAGCCGCGGATACTGCCTTAGTGTTGCAGGTTCCCTCTTTTCCATTATAAGGGTAGTCGAGTTCCGTGTCGAGACCGTTATTCACTCGGATGAACCTGAAAGCATTTCCCATGTTGTTAGGACTGCAGCCTTGACCTTCCGCCATGCAGTCAACCAACTCTTGTTCTGATAAGGAGATCAGATGCCCGGTCCTGATCTTGACAATACCTTCCATAGCCCCAACCGAGGAAAACGCCCAACAGCAATCTAATCCATTGAAAGAATTGTCCAAATGAATCAAGATGTTCCACAAAATGGACAGGATAAATTCTATTTCTCAATTCGAAACATTAATTAATTAAAGAGCCTTACAGCAGGTTCCTTGATTTTTGACCTCTGTCACGGCTCCTGTGTCTAACCAATTCACGCTCCCTGGAACAGCACTTACGTCTACCCCGGAATAACGAAATGTTGTGCTTGATGAAGGCACCCGATCCTGCTTTATCCAAAATCCGTGATTAGCTTCACGGATCTCCTTGTCGGTCATATCAGCAAATTGGTTGATACCGAGCTTGTAGGTGTTGCTCCCGTTGTTGTTAAAACGATGGATGTAGTCTAGAGTTCTCTTGAATATCAAGAAACGTTTCCCCTCCTCACCATTCGCATACACTCGACCATGGAGAGATTTCCATTTCCCAAACCTCTCTAGCAGAGACGCCTCAGTTACTACCATGGAAGAAGCCAAGACGGCACAAAATCCTGGGAACATCGCCAACACCAAGAGAAATCTTCCCTTAAGCATGTTGGCCATTCGATGATTACTCATTTGCATACGCGAGGCTTGTTTTTAGGTTGAATGTGGTACAACAACGAGTGATTTGGCCTACTTATGCAGATAAAGAACCATGCGAGTGGCCAAACTTTGGTAATATCATTAAGATCAAGGGGTAACCCCTCTGGCACCTCTAAAGGATCCGACCTTTGATTTTTTTTACCAATGATACGTATAGTAAACGGTAAGCTATCCGTCAAGTAAGCTAACAAAAATAATCAAAAATAGTAAGAGCTAAAACGTTTCAACTTTATTTGTTTCCTATCAAAGCATCAATTACTTTGTTTTATCAAAATCACAAATTTAAAGAGAACTTTTTGTACATTACAGAAATTATTTAACTCCGAGGAAAAGATTATTCTAAAAAAATTAACGTAATGTAAGAAAGTGGATTTTTTTTTAATCTAAGTGGGAGCACTTAACTTGTATGTTTTGAATAAAATTACTTAAACAGACCTTTCATAAAAGTATAAAATTACATGAAATTTGAAATCTTTTTAGAAGAAATACAAGGTATAAGGTAAAATTATAGATGGAGTAATTTACCAATTTGAATAGGATATTTATAAAATATCAATCAAAATACTTTGAAGGAAAACAAACACCAAAATTGAAACTAGGATTTTTTTATATAAAAAATCAATCGCATTTACGGAGTATGTGAAAGATAAATTATCATTTTCTGACAAACTTTTAAAATTATATAGTCGGTGTTTTTGTTGGTTTTTACTGTAATTCAATTATAATTGTCTTACTAACTTCTCAAAATTATTTTGAATTCACCTTGTATAACTAATACAAAATTTAGAAAAAAAAAATAGACTTTGTTTAATAAATATAATTTTCAGATTTACCAAATAAACTACGTGGACTTAAAAAAAAACTTTTGTAAAAAAATCACTTAATTTGTCATTTTGTTTTGTAGTCATTGAATTACTAGTTAAATCTTTTAAATGTAAGGACGATCTAAATAATTTGTATGCTCGTGTTCAATTTGACAAGTTTTTGTTACTTTTAACATAAGAAATTATAATAAATTTTTTAATTTTATAATATTAAAATATTTTAATTTAAGGGAAAAGGCCGAAATGACCAAAATTACGGGGGCCATATTAAAAAATGGGGCTTCTTTTTAAAGAAATTTGTATGACTTGATTGTGAAGAACTTGAAATCCTGAGAGTGAAAGGAACAAATAATTTTGAATCGCAGAAAATAGGTAAAAGCTTTCATTAATATTTGAAGAGTTCATATTTTCCGTTACAATGAACGGTATATCAATAATTAACGTCTTAATATAATGATGCATAACTAATTATATGTATTTACGAACGTTTTATCGCGACCATTCACCTGTCACACATACACAAATCACATTCGTATGAACAAAGTGTGGAATTACCTGGACGAGAACAAACACGACCATTTCAACTCGTCATTCTTGTTATCTCACAATCATAATTTTGTTTTGCAATTCCGACATGTATTGTGGGACTTAGAATCTTCCCAAGATTACCTTCCCAACACAATCGTTCTCATTTCTAATACATCACTTATCACGTCATTTTCAACATCATTAAGAGCATCATACGCTCGCCTGTATCGTCTCATCGATATCCACTTCCCACAGGGTATCATTTTTGGGTCCTCCCACCCGTCCTAGTTGTAGTCGGATCCTCCCATCCGTCTTGACCACCCGGAACTTGCTCTATAAGGATCCTCCCATCCGTTTTTAAAATCCTCTCATCCGCTTTTTCAGCCACAACTACTTCCCAACACAAATCCTCTCATCTGTTTTATTCATGGGCGCGGATCCTCCCATCCGTCCCATCCTCACGATTTTTTATCCATTAATTCATGTGTATTCTTCCACTCCACAATACGACTCAATAAGAGTGGATTCTCTCATTCATAACCGCTCAATCCCATTTCTCGTGGCTGTACATTGGCGTACACACACATTTCTTCCTCATTTCATTCCGATCAGCCACTAACTCAAGATTTCACACCTTCCGCACGTATATCATCCCATTTATTCCGTGTGCGTATACATTCTCAAGCACACCATTCAACCTCCCAATTGCAAGCGTAATCGTTAGCACGACACAATGCAAGGACACACATCCACACTCAAGGACGTTCTCCCAGCCAACTCCCACACAAAGACATTCATTTCGGCCAACAAACTCGCACGATGGACAGCCCTTCAAGGCTTGAAGTCTCGCACACAAAATCAATCCTCCCGAGCCAATACATGCAAGTATACGGACAGCCTTCCGGCCAATGCTTACACATCATGACGCTACCATTCCGGCCAACGTTCATACACCAAGAAGTTGCCATTCCAGTTAGCCACACACAAGTTAAGGAGCTGCCATTACGGCTAATTGCACGCGCACTTGGACAGCCACCAAGTCAACGACACGCACATGCAAGGCAGTCACCTAGTTGGAGTTGCTCATGAACAAGACAGCTACCCAAATCGCACTCACGCACATCAAATCACACGTACACGAACCCAACCCGACACACACTTACTAAGCTCGCATCACGCTCACTTTCGACCCGCCACACACCTCGCCAATGATTGCACACAATCAGCCCCAAGCACATGCTAACAAATACCATCATCGCCTTTGCTCGTTGGAAAATAATCTCACACCGGATAAACAAACGTATGGCTAATACACATATAAGTTGAAACCCTCCACCTAATTATTATTAGCTTTTAGACGAAGACAACCGGACACAATTTCTAACATGGCATCCCGCTGTCTTTGCTCTCCTCCGACGCCCTATCCCGAGTACGACCTTTCGTTTTGAAAGACTCACAAGCTGGCCCAGGGAAAGGGGCCCGTACCTCGCGGCCTCTTCTCTCCCACTAGCGCCTCTTTCTTCTCCGACGCCCTCTCTCGAGTGCGTCCATTCTTTTTGAGACTCACTAACTGGCCGCACTCCCCCTTCTTCAACGCCCAAACTTCACATCGTCGTGCCGTCCCTTTCTTCTTCCCCACGAATGACGCTTCCTTCTCTTCTCCGTTTACTTTCCTTTTTTTTTCCTTTCCTTTCCGAGTACACGCGGGTGTGGGTTTCTTCCTACCCTTTTTTTCATTGGATGGCTTAGATAATTAAATTTTAGTTAATCGATGGATGGCTTCCGTTTCCCCAGGGCTTGTACCACAAGCCTCCCACCCCCAAAGTATTACTCATGATGGCTTGTACCCACGCGGGTTTGGCTTGTACCCCATGGCTTCTTCCACATTGACCAACATTCACGTGGTTAAAAAAGTTTATTCATGTTCTTTCGCTCTTTCAATTATAATTCAACTAGTAAACTCGAAAACTTTTAATTACTTTCATATCATAATCACAAAAATTCGAGTCAGGGCAATCATTGGTGAGTTGGTGAAATAAAATGGATGGATATAAGGCAGACCAGCAGGTACTTCCAGAGGCGGAGGACCGAACGGAGCCATGTCGCCCTACCTTTTAGAAATTTTGCAATTTAGGATTGAATTTTTCTTCTTCTTCTTTCTTTTGGCCAATCGAATTTGGTCTTATTTTTAATTCAATCCCCAGCCTGTAGTTCAACCTAGACGTGGTTCATTGCAAGAAGCGGCCGCTGGTTGTGGGTGGTGTTAATGCCATAATTTTTTTTATGCAGGTAATTTTTTGCCATCGTGGAATTCGAATAAAACATAATAGATTGTGTCCACGTAGGTTAGTCAGACTGTGCCAATAAAAGATGGTCGACTGTGCCTACAGAAGTCGGTCGATCGAGTCTACCGAAGCTCGTCGACCGAGAAGTCGGTCCATTTTGGCTACAGATGCTAGTTGACTTTACTCATAGAAGGCAGTGGATCGGGTCAACAAAAGCTTCTCAATTGTGCCTACAAAAAACAGTTGATTGGGCATAGAGAAGCAAATTGATTGTGGCTACAGAAGTTAGTCAACGGGGCCTCTACAGAAGCAAGTTGACTATACACAAGCCAGTCTTGTAAAGACAGTTAAGGATCTTGAGAACAAGAGATCTATCAGAAAGAAGATCAATGGTTTCCTTTCGATAAGTACGTTTACAAGTGGATAATACGGTTTGAGCTCAATTTCAGCACCTCTTTAACTGTTAGTGGTGGTTGTGCTCCAATTTTCAAATGTTTATTTAGGTTATTATCCTAGGATTAGTATAAATAGTCTAGTAGATGCCAAAATAAGACAAAAAGAAAATCATTTTCAACCCCACGGACGAGCGTATAGTTGTCAACCATGTAATACTCTATCCATTTTTTTAATGGTAGTAAGTGTATTTTCTCTCATCGTACTTGTTCTTCTGCTTTGTGAATTTCTAGGCAACCACAACTCCACCTACCCATATCCATTCGTGTCATATTTTGAGAAGTGTCCATGTGACTTCACAAGCTAACAATATGTTGTTAGTATTTTCTTGAAAACTGATCAACGTACCATTGCTTCATACGCATAATGTCGATCCAACTTCGGAAGCCATCATAATTTTACTAGAACCACTCCATCTTGTTGTATTTACCGATCATCATCGACTAACCCCTAAACAATTCTATTTAGAAAAGAAATTGAAAGGACTGTTTAACCCCTAATGATAGGTTAAAAGCCTGCTCTTCATCCGACCATCTCAAATCCCCAAAATCTCTGTCTTCTCTTCTTCTTTATGAAAACACACCATGCCTGTCCAAGTGATGGTTTCATTGAATCAGGTCATAAGTCATATGCGCGGTTCTTCTGTAAGAAAAAACGTCCTGTAAGAGAATTGAACTAAATCTTACGAATGTGTTAAATGACACTTAGCTAAGTCTCGACACTAATTTGGGCAGTTCAATCCGATTTAAACTGATTTCTAGACTAATCAATTAACTAATGTTATGCTTGGCATGGGGAGGGATAGGAAATAAAAATTTTGAAGGAAATTAGTATTCTTTTTCTTTTTGGTTAAGATTTGGAATTGAAATAACCAAATTCCAATGAAAATTCCTACTTCTCGTAATTCCCTTTCCAACCAAAACATCTAGAAACGTATTTCCAACTTCATAATTATTTTTCTATCATAGTTTAAGAATTAGGATTATTTAATATTAAATGTATTTTCAATTTTCACGATGAGATAATTTTTAGAATAATATACCCATTACATTAATTAAAAATAATAAAATTATGTTGGATGATTAATTATAAAGAGATAAAAAGGAATGTTGAAAGATATAAAATAAATTAAATTCTTTTTTAGAATATTTTTTATAGCTCGATTTAGACAATATGTTCAATGAAAATCATAAACTATCTTATTAGGAGAAAAAAGGAAAGACGGTTAAATAAAAAAAAATGATGATGGTCTACGTAATATCATCATCAAAATTCTTTTAAAATATATTTTCTTAGGTTACGAAAAAATAAAAGGAATTCTAATTTAAGTCTATTCTAATTGAGAATGATTTTTTAATTTCATTATCATATTTTCAATTCAAATCTAATTTCATTTCAAATTTGGGTTGATGTAACTGGTAAGGATCTTAAATATTTAGGTGCCTTATTCGAGTCGAGTTCGGACAAGTAAGGGCGATGCACCGAAATGAAACGCGCGAAAACTAAAAAAAATTTAAAATTTAAATTAAATTTTGAAATGTATTGACAGAAAAAAAAAACATTATTAAAAATGAGAAATCGGTACCTTTGAAAATCACAAATGTTAACCTTGATGTCATCCTTCCTTAGTTTAACTAATAATAATAGTAATTACAGTTTAAATTTCGATTTGTTTCCTATAAAAGAACATAAGCCAGGCGAGGCGCAAGGGAGTTGGGTGTAGCTGTCAAAACGCGATCCATCCGAACTTAAGTTAAAAACCTCACATCCGTCATCCTTCCCCGCCCGGGTGATGGCCGCAGCACTGACAATAGCTGTTGTCTCTTCTCTGTTGCCGACTGCCCAACGCCCCTGCCTTAACATCCATCGGAGGACCACCGAGTTCCTCGCGCCGCTGCCGATGACTTCAGACTCGTCCCTTAAGATGGGGGAGATGAGCACCAGGACCTCCAGTAATGTAGGAAAATTCCGAGTCACGGCAGCGAGGGCGGAGTCAGGAAAAGTCTCCCTTGGCTTCAGGGCCCCGCAATTTGAGGTGACGCCATTCGAATTTCTGTTGAGGAAGTGGCTTTCTTGTTCTGTTTGTGCGAGTAAGAGGAGGTTCGAATTCTTGTTAGATGTTTTGTTTTAGCTGACGGAGCCGCCGAGTGGGAAGTCTTGGAAGCTCGAGGATTTCGAGGGATATCCTGCTTTGCTGGTGAGTCCTCTTGAGCGGGGGCAATCGTGATAATTGTCTGATCATCCCACCTGTGCTATTGTTTGTTCTACATTTTGCTTGTCATGTGTTGATGTGCCCGATGGATCTTTACCTGTTTTAGTGCAAGTTCTCTCCAAAATGTTTTTTAGTTTTGTTCTTTGTTGCGCCGGGACCTGTTAAATTTAACTGACTCGGATACACTTCGGAATTATTTATTGCAGATTAATGCTATTGAATCAGCTGTAAAATTCTCTCTAGGAATTGTCGAAATTTAAGCAATTTCTTTAGCTATGAATATGCTGCTCTCAGTTGGCTCTGTTAGTCTACTCGTCCTCTAGCTCTTGGTTATGTATTTGTTAACTGACTTTCTGGCTTCTCGCATTTCTCTTGTACATAGGCCATTCGTCTGGGTTGAATAGAACCCCTTGAATAGAACTCCTGATCTTGTATCTGAATAGATATGACTGTATGGTTACAGCTATATTTATTTAAAAGTTTTGGATACTTGTAATTACTTACTTCTTATCCTTTATACAGCCAACACCTCTTCTTTGTGCAGGTAATGTTCATCTGCAACCACTGCCCTTTTGTGAAGCACTTGAAAAAGGATATCGTAAAACTCACGAATTTCTATATGAAGGTACAATGTTTCTTCGGAAAACCATGGTTTTGATGTCGGGTCGAGTTGACGCTTTAAGTTGTCATGAGCAGAAAGGGCTAGCAGTGGTTGCGATATCGTCAAACTCTATCAGCACACACCCACAGGTTCCATCTCCCTGCTGTGTTAGTCTAAAATGTTCCAAGTATTTGTCTGGAGTTGTTTTCTATTCAAATTTGGCTTTAAACAAGCAGGATGGACCGGACTTCATGGCACAAGAGGCGAAAGCATTTAACTACCCTTTCCCTTATTTATATGACGAGGTACATTTGGTGGGCAATGGAAGTGCTTTCCCAGTATAGGCTTTCCTTATAATGTCTCTTAAAATATAATTGAAGGTATAGTAGTGAATTACCATCCTGGAATTTGTTGGTTAAGCTGTTTCCGGAGTTCTATCTTGTTTGTTGGTAGCCCCAGGGTGATGGTTTGCCATTCCATGAAAGCGATTGTAAGGATTAAGGTCAGAGTACATTCAGCAAGTATGTTGGTTATGCTGAATTACTAATTTTCATTGTTTTCTTCTCTAATTTCTCCTTGATTATTGCTATTATCATCTCAGTTCATTGTTTCAGTTTGCTTATAATGAAAGTAATGCTTACAACTTTTAACTATTTCCTAGAATCTTGCAAACTGACCATTCCTTTCCAGTGATGGATTGTTTAGTCACTCTCTGCCACCATTTTACCTCAAGTTTTAGATCAATGGATATTCCATAATATAAAATTCAGGTTTCTGTCGGTCGTCTTATTGCAGTCCCAAGACGTGGCACGTGCTTTTGGGGCTGTCTGCACTCCGGAGTTCTTTTTATTCAAGAAGGTGAGCACTAGTATTCTTCAACGATGATAAATCATGTCAAAGAATGAACTCCCTTGTCTCATTTTCATTAATTAGGGACCATGAAATTCTGTGGTGCTTGAACCAAGGAAATGAGATGTGAAATTATTTAGTGTTGCCCGTGGGGTCATCGGCTTATACAATTGTTTTTGGATTATCTTTCTGTAAAATGAAACGACAGGACGGGAGGAGGCCATTTGAGCTTGTGTACCATGGCCAGTTTGACGATTCCCGGCCAAGTAATAACGTGCCAGTGACTGGAAGGTCTTCCACTTGTTTTCTCATGCTTTAGCTTCACCAGTCAGTCTCTTGTTTGTGCTGATGAGGCAATCTCATCCTAAACAGGGACTTGAGCCTCGCCATAGACTGCGTTCTCAGTGGCCAACCAGTCACCCCAGCCCAAAAGCCAAGGTAATAAATAATAAAACCTCTGTGACTACTTCCCTCCCCCAATTTTCTGCTTGTTCTCAGATGCCAACGTTGGTTTATCGATAAGAACTTATTATCACGCTCACTCTCTCTCTCTCTTGCCGAAGTGTTGGATGCAGCATAAAGTGGCACCCCTAGAACGGGACATTGTCATCTAATTCGCAAGTCCAAGGAATAGGGGATTGCCATTGGGAGGACAATCTTGATCTTCATTTCCGCCCTCTATTCCATGGAGCACGGTCCTAGTTAATGCGTGCCATTATTCTTTCTATGGCCTTGTGTAGAATTAATATGCGGAAAGCATCCCAGTAATGCTGAATTTGTACTTGTATATATCAACCGCATGATCTGTTCAATTATACTTGTGTTAGACTTGAAAACGTTATTGTGCACAAACCCTGCTAAGCGCACCACATAATATCATAATCATATTCACGTAACAAGATTCTGCAATTCAAAAGCTTAATTTTTTCCCCGAATAAGTGTTAGTGGAGCTCAAATCTGATTTAGCCACAGACACCGAATACAAATACAACATGCAAAGATACATATGAAGTTGGATAATTACGTCCCCTCAAAATCTGCAAAGAGAAGATTTCAGAACTTAGTCTTGAAAAAGGAACAAAGACGGAAGCAAGCTTACCACATCCATAAATAGTCTAGCGGTAAATAGCATCCAAGACATGATCGCACAATAAAGACGAACTTTCTGGTTCCCCATGGAAGTTCATATTTAGATCTATTGGTTGCAGCACACGACGCTCGTCTATACGTCGCCGCCGAACACTTTATTCCATGTTTACAAAAATCATTCCACCACGTGGATCAAAACCGGGACATCAAAGAGGCAAAAAGTGTTGAATATTAAGTTATGTAACCTCTATTAATAAGTAATGGGGTACTAGATTACAGTAAGAAAACAGACCATACTCTCGTCCTCAGTAAAGAATGGTAGCGCTGATAAGAACAAACCCCGATCATTCTGCCTTCTTGGTCGCGTTGTGTTGGTTTACCAACTGCATTTGCACATCCTGGGAAACAGGCAAGTGCTCCTTGTACTCCATCGTGAATTCACCTTTTCCCTGAAAAGAAAACATATAAGTAAAGAAAGGCGATAACAGCAACAGGGTATTGACTCCTTCAGTCTTCAGATTCCAAACCTGCGTCATCGACCGAAGAGCAGTCGAGTAGCCAAACATATTATTCAAAGGCACCTGAAAAGCCAGACATGAAAAATAAAACGTTGTAAGTAATCGTCAGAGCTAACAAAAGAGAAAACAAAGACTACAATAATAGAAGGCCAACACTTCTACTCTTAAGTAATCCAGGTGTTTGGGGTTGTGGGGGGGTTTCAGATGCAGAAAGCCAGGATTACAGAAGCAACCACAAGCAAGCTACAGCGTTCAACATTAATGGCTCCTCAGAAAAGGAAGTTCAATTAGGCAATAGAAGTTGGCATACATGAGCGGTGATTATGGAGTCATCCCCATCTTGGTCATTGCCCACGATTATTCCCTTTCTCCTGTATGATTAAAGTATACAACGTCAAGGCACATTGTAAACTGCAGTCATTAGAAAGGTAAATGATATTACTCACTTGTTAATATCACCGGCAACAGAACCCTGAAACTCTGTTGGTACCTTCAACTCCACCAGCATTATTGGTTCCAATATTACAGGTCTAGCTGCTGAATAGCACTGTATTGCAAAACCAACAAGTAATTTTTTTAATGAAAATTTATTGTGGCCAGATTATGCATGCAGATTCCTAAATGCTATTACAGTCTGTGCCTTCAAGAAGGCCTCTCTATAGTCATATTGGGAGGGACCATTACTTGTCTGAAGGCATAAATTGCAGCCAGTTTAAACGCCAGCTCACTGGAATCCACAGTGTGTGATGCTCCGTCAGTCAGCACAACACGGAGATATTCGACTGGATGTCCAATCAACGAACCTCTGTTCGGATGAGAAAGAGAACCACATGTCAAAGACCAACAAAGACAACCATTTTACAGGAGCAACTATGGATTGGCATTAGTCAGAAAAACAACAGTGACCAAAGGGAAGACTCACGAGTTCGCAGCTTCTTTGAAGCCCTTCTCAATAGCGGGTATAAAATTGGAAGGTATGGCCTGTCCCACGATCATGTTTTCAAACTCAAACTTCTCAGATGAGTCTGTGGGAAGTGGTTCGATATAACTGCCAGACAAAGGCCGAATCAATGAATAGAAACAGAGGGCGTAGTTATAGTAGCTCGATGCACAAATCAGAGACTACTCATTCTACCAGAAACATTCGTCACAAATGAAGCATATCCAGATAATGATTGTTCCTACTTACCCACAAACCCTCCCATATTGACCTTGACCTCCAGTTTGCTTCTTATGCAAGTAATCAAACTGAGCACGCTGTGTCACCGTTTCTCTGAAATTAACACGAGGCTTGCCAACAGTTGCATCAACCTGTTAAAAGGACATACTAAGGCTTCTCAGGACTTCTTTTGTCAACACAAGAGCACCCTAATAATAGAAAAGTTAGGAGCACCCACCTTATATTCCCTACGGATTCGTTCCACATAAATGTCCAAATGCAACTCCCCCATACCAGAAATAATTGTCTACCACAGATATGTTTTGGATAAGTTCAAATTAAATATTCAAAAGAAGAAAGCAAAAATATAAAAATTCCAGTAGATAGTAAAAATACCTGACCGCTTTCAGGATCCAAGCCAACACGGAAAGTGGGATCTTCTCTTTGAAATCGGTTTAAAGCTTTTGAGAACTACGCAAATGATAGGTGTACTGAGATGGAGAAAATTTCAGAATAAAGGGAAATTTTTTAAGTTTTTGCAACTTACTTGGCCCCCAGAATCCTTGGAAACTGGAGAGACAGCCAATGACATCACTGGTTCTGGGACATTCATAGATGTCATTGTGTATCTAACTGACCCATCGGTGAATGTATCGCCTGCAAGCTCAGATAATAGTTAATATCAATATGACAACACTCAAAAGGTAACTGATGCTTTAATGGCTAGCTATACCAAGATTTAGGGAATAATAGGGTATCTCGAACCATCTATAAAGGTTCTCGTGACTATGCAAATGGACTAATATAAATTCATTTTAACAATTTCATTTCCCATATAATTCTCGTTAGGATCTCCCAGTGTATTAAGTTCCCAATCAATGCAACAGTAACAAAGATGTAAAACAGGTAAAGTGACCTGAAGCACAGTCCACCCCAAAAACGGCAACAATTTGCCCAGCATGGGCCTCTTGAATATCCTATTACAGGGTGAGTAAAAGAAGACTTATTAATCCATCATATCAATTGAAGAGGAAACATTTTAGTTCAGTGAGATTAAATGAAATAAAAAAATATCAGTGTAAATATAGCAAGGAAACACCTCACCTCCATCTCATCAGAATGCATACGTACAAGACGAGGAACCTGTTCCAAGAAATTTAGGAAATGATTAGTAAGGTAAAAAATTAAAAAAAAAAACAAATATGAATATTAAAAAAAAATTCAAATATCACCCCAAGTTTTTAAATTCCGTAATGAAGTTACATCAATATGCAGGAATAATAGATGCACAACATGCGCATATAAAGTTAGGTCCTTAACTTCCAATATTGCACAGAGAAATTCAGTATCAGGAAACGTAAGAAAAATCATGTCTTTCAAAAGGTATACCAAAATCACCTAGACTACTCTCACAATATAACCTAGTACAAAGGTTTAGTTCTTCTTTGATATTCCTTTCTCAAAACATCCAAGAATACAAAGCATGAAGATCATCAGTTGTGGGCAGCAATCTTACTTAAAACCTAACATTCGCTGAATGAATAAAAGATTATCTTTCCAGGATATTTACGGCTTGTTTAGAAGAGAAGGGGACTACATGGCAAAGGAGAAAGGAGAAGGGATCAGTAATTCTGGCAAAAATTTTTAAATTGCGCAAAGTCAATTAGATGTATGATTTCAGAAAGCTTCTTCCCCTATCCTCAACTTCCCCAACTGATTTCCATACATCAAAATGGACCATTTGCACAGTATTATCAATTTTTCCCAGATATTTATCTCCTGCAGGTAAAAGTGATTTCGGGTCTGCAAAGCATTCTGGGATCACTTCGTCTCATACTCTCTAATTTAGAATTATGGTTTAATCCCAAGGTCACACTATTCGTAATCCATAAATGTAAAAAGGAACATGTTAGCACAAGGTAAAGAATTATCCCATAAAACGAGGGAAGCAGATAGCTATTATAAAAATTAATTTAGCACATCAACATACCTTAACCTTCTTTCCAGTGTTCACATTGATAATAAAATCGCCCTTCCTGATGACACCTTCATAGATCCTTTATTAAAAAAACCCAGGATAAAAAGGTAAGATCTATATATACCACAACACTTTACCACCAGTAAGTTATTGAAGATAAATTCCAATACAATGTACAAAAAGCTAATAAGGAAATGCCTTGCAGCATTTGTACCTTAGATATGTTAGCTGACCAAAGCGTCCTTCCTCGAGTTTAAAGGCCAATGCTACTAAAGGCCCCTCTGGTGTTCCAGGCAACATTACCTAGAACAGAATACAAATAAATTATGAAGAAATACATAAATGGACACTGCCAGAAGGAACTATAAATGAGCTAAATATGCCAGACACCTTCTCTTCCTTTTTATTCTGGTCAAGGGCAAAATTATTAACTTCAATTGGGCAAGGCAAATAACTTAGAACACCATTCAAAAGTGGCTGAACACCCTGCACTTGAAAAAGTGTCAATATTATCAGAATGTAATGTGGACAACAAGCATCATGTAGAGGTATAGCCAACACAGCAATCCCTAATGAGGGTATATTCTTAAAAAGGTATATATTTATTATATTACTAAAAGGAATAACAAAGAACTTTTGAAATTAGCACAGAAAAATATTATAAAGGTATTTCATGGTCAATCCTGTAGACATGCTTCCAGCCATGCAGTACTATGACGGAAACCTTGGAAGGCTTCACTTTTGGTTTATCTTAGGTATATCAAAAAGACCATCTGTTGAGGCTAGAAACCCCAAAAGTAAGTCGTTTTTCCGAAAACATCTCATAGTGTTGACTATTGTCGCCACGTCAGGCATAAAAATGATCAATAGCTAAAGTCAAATAACTGTCATGTTTCTATACATAGTAAAGAGTAATTGACAAGCAATTTCCATGCAGATAAAATTCCTGGCCTGCATTTCACAATATCGAACTTGAAATTTGATAACAGAGCAAAGAAACATGCCTTGTTTTTAAAGGCACTGCCCATAAATACAGGCACAAATTTCTTTGCAATAGTGGCCCTGCGAATTGCTTCCTGCACAAAAAAGGTTAAATATAACTTTAAATCTATCATTGGAAAAAGAAATTTACATACAACGAGATTCAACCAAATCATATCAGCCGACTAGCATACCACAAAACTAGACCTAATGCTCTTGGTAAACAGATCATTTCCTACCACAGATCCATTGCAAATGAAACATAAGTTAAATTGAAGGCTAATCCGCAAAATCTTTATTTTGGTGGTCTAAATTAACCATGCCACGAGGATAAGAAAAATATTCGGTGAGTTCCTAAAAGATCACCTCAAGATCCAAAGATGATATTGGTTCATCACTAAGGAAAGCTTCTGCAAGTTTGTCATCAACTTCAGAAACCATCTCAACTAATTCACGCCTCTTGTCAGTGACCAAGTCCATCATGTCTGGAGGTACTTCAGCAGTGACAACATTTTCTCTGCACCAACAGTCTTATGACGTTTATATGCAGAATGATCGATATTGTACAACGAAAAACATAAATTCTGTAAATATAAAAGCACACCCGCTGAAGCCATGAAAATAATAGGCCTTCATCTGCACAAGGTCAACTAGACCTTGAAAATTTTCCTCCAAACCAATTGGAACCTGAACAGCAGCACTGTGGTGACGAAGTTTACTTCTTGCCTGGAAAATAGCACAAGCTGAAGACAGCTTAGCAAACCACCAGTGCCAAACTTCAAGCATGACAGACCAGACAAGAAAAGATATAATTCAATGTCTTATGTAACAGGCTCAATGTTAGTAGTTACATACCTGCTTACACCTAACCATTTCTCGGTACATAACTATTGAAACGTTTTGTCAGGAACACATATAGAATTGGATAAGATTGTGATATAATTCATGTACAAAACTTTACCATCTACATACTAAAATGATATTTTTCCCCGAAATCACACCTACAATGTATACAATTAGCAGACATATGGATCACCTGGTTGAGAACTTTCCAAGGATCAGCTCCCATTCGATCAAGCTTATTTATGAAAGCAACTCTCGGAACCTCATATCTTCTCATCTGACGGTCAACAGTTATCGACTGACTCTGGACGCCGCCAACACTACAAAGGACAAGGATTGCTCCATCAAGCACACGCAATGCCCTTTCAACTTCAATTGTGAAATCGACATGGCCCGGTGTATCGATGATATTAACCTGCAGCCGGGCTGAAGCATGAGTACATATGACGTTAAGCTAAACAAGCACCATGAGCATCAAGAGTCGAAGGATGATGGTGAAGCCTAGTAAATTAAGATTCACAGTAGGCGTGCAATTAACCTAGCTGAAGATGCACAGTCAAGGAGATTTTCTGGTAACTGTATTCAACATATTCCTTAAAAACCGAGAACATTCATAATATGCTTGATTCACATGAATAGCTATTCCATTCTGGGGAGATAGCCACTATGACAAACAATTACAACTACTACGATAACTACATCCCAGTTCATTTCTTTTCTTGCTCTGCATTCACTTCATTCCTCAAACTGAAGTAATAAGAAGAGTCATTCCTAGGAATTGGAATCCCATTCCATGCAATTCCATTCCCCCAATAAAATCGGCTATTTGTCCTCACAATCAATCAAGCTAATTCCTTTCCCTCTGAAAGCGAAAGTTAGCTCAAAAGTCCACTTCAAGGACAGCCACGACCAGAATTCCTAACTTAAAATAAAATTCAACCCAAAATTATCAGCCAGTCGTCCCACCTGATAACCATTCCAGGTACAATAAGTGGCGGCGGACTGGATAGTGATCCCCTTCTCCCTCTCCAAGTCCATGGAATCCATCTTTGCCCCGACTCCATCCTTCCCCCTGACCTCGTGAATCTCGTGTATCCTCCCGGTGTAGTACAGTATCCTCTCGGTAAGCGTAGTCTTGCCGGAGTCGATGTGAGCGGAGATCCCAATGTTACGGAGCTTCTCCATCGATTCCTTCCACCAAGCCTCATCCTTGGCGGCGGCGGCCCGTGCAAGGCTCCCCGAGGAGAAATACCGGTGGCTGGGGAGACAACGATTGGATTGTTGCTGGGTGAGGGTACATAAGGCGTAGAGTAGGCGCGGCCCAGAGGAGCGGGAAAGGCGAGAGGAGATCGCCATGGCCGTGGGTTGGGATCGGGGGTGGGGATTTTAGCCGCCCCAAACGGTTGTTTGGGGTTTAGGCGAGAGAATACGAGGGTTTTCGAAGACGAGGGTTCGGGAGCGGCAATAGGGGTTTGCGATAAGGGTAAAATTGGAAACCTAGAAAGACGAAAAAAATAGCCGCGGTTTTGTTCAGAGCTATCATGAATTCATTTTAGGTCACTTAACCGTAAGATTAGTTTCAAAATCTACGTGTATGAGATTGGTTTCTCGAACCACCCGTCAATGGCACAACTGGAAGTAAACAGATTTGGTTAATTTGTCTCTTTGTCGTCGTGCGGACATCTTTGAAGAAGGTAAAAGTAACGCGTTTTGTAAACCCACTTCTTAAATACTTAAAATTAGTTAGATATAGTCTTTAAGGGGAGACGGGCTTGTCAAACCCACCACCCAAACCAACAAAGAAAATGAATTTCGAAACAGAATTAGTGAAATGCAATAGATAGTTTCGAAAATGCCCCAAAGTCAAACTTATAATTCGACTGACTAATAAGAAAGTGAAAGTTATAAAGTTCGACTTCTTGGAGGGAATTGTTTGGAAGCCGAATTTATAAAATTTTTCTCATGACAAATTATTTGAGTAGCTATAGTTTTTCTCATGAAAGGTTTATTTGCGGAGGACACTAGATAGAAGGAAAATTCTTCTCTATGAGTATCATCGGGTTTCATCTGCTCGAGCATCCTATTCGAGTATAAAAACCTTTTGCCCTTGTTGTTCTCCTTAGATGTGGAGAAGCATAAGTCTGTGATCTATCATCCATATCCACAGATATATGACTTACAAAGGGTGGCAGTCGACTAGGTATTGAAAATCCTCGAGTAGGATCCTCCAAGTCAGGTTCTACCTCAGGGGACATATCACTAGTATCTTCGAATCCAACTTTTCGTTTGCCTTCTGCTACGGCAACTACGTGAGCTGTTTGAGCAAATGAATAATCTTTCACATATAAGAGCGATTCTACTCGAGCCGATAAGCCATGGATTTTCTGTGTCTCATTTCTTTTGTCATATCCATCGTATTATGTCCTATCCTTAAGACCATAACAATTCTTATCACTGCCAACACTTTGTCCTACAGGAGGGAACTCAACTGACATGGCTCGCTCATTTCCACCACCACCAGGATCATCTGCCTTAAATATCACTTTTACATTCTCAGAGGAATGATCTTCCATTATTGTACTCCTTGTACAACGTTTTATCATCTTGAGTGGAATTTGCTCCCACAGTAGTTGTCAAAATGTGTTTACACCCGAAACGTCGGCCGCCAAGCGCTAGTACAGAGCGCATGAAACAATAGTACACTTATTTCATTTAACAATAGGGAGAAACTTACGGCCATTATCATGAATGCGAAGAAAATACAACACTCGGAGAGGAAAAAGGGGGAGGACAAAAGTTTTAGAAATGTTTAGAAGTTTGTCTGTGCTTTCACCATGGAAAACAAGACATATTTATGCTAAACAAAACCCGTCATTTATATGTTTTCTCCCAAACATTGACCTCTACTAATCGTCAAATAAATCAAAACTCTTATGACAGACATCATTGACCTTTACTGATCGTCGTTATATGTTTTCTCCCAAATATCAAACTAAAACCTAAGTGTTCGACTTCAAGCAACGGAGGAGTTCATTGCTCATTGTGATGTTACCCTTTCTTAATATCTGGGTGTTTACGGGGAATAACACCGTCGCGATTCTTAACGAACGTCATAGTAATGTATAAAAAGAAAGTGGTCTTCAGGACTTTTAATAAAGAAACGAAATGAAGCACAAGAACAAGCCGAAGAAAACACTTACTTCCATTGCTAAAAAACATTAAATGCATAATACAACCAAGCAGCCCTTCGAAGTCTTTAGAATGATTGTTGTATATTATTACAAGGGGTTAACCCTATATTTATAGTAAGACTTGATCATATCCTAATAATAATTGCTATCAAACCGCTAGACACATTTTGCACATGTTAAAATTAAAACCAATTGCACACTTAACATAATTCGACCACATCTCATAATGAGCTTATGGAGCCTTCCCTTTAACCGAGTTTCATTTGAACTTCGACTTATCCATATTTCGACTAAATCATGCTTCGACTACAATGTACTTTAACTGGACTATGCTTCAACTGGGCCATACAGTTGTGCTTCAATCACTATTCCAAGAATTCGACGATGGGCTTGCATTATAGCCCAAAATGGCTTTATTGTGTAAACACTAAGTGAAACTATTTTACATTTGTGATTTGTTTGGATTCATTGAATTTAACTGAGAAAATGTTTTTCCAGGAGACTCACCTATTCTCCTTTTTCACAACATTTTGAAATTTTTTACTTGATTTTTCAATTTGTTTCTCGTCTTTTTTGTGGGACTCACATCTTTCTCTCTAAATTTTACCATTTTCCCATAAGAAAAGCAAACCGTTTTCTTTAAATTTCATTTTCTAGACATGATTTCATATTTATAGTAATACAAATTAGTTAAAATTCAAAAAATTAAAAAATAAAAACCACATGTTTCTACTTCGTTAAAGGAAAAAAATATGCGAGTTGTGTTGACTATTTTTTATGGAGGCCTTGGCTCTTGTTAATGTTTTCACAAGAGGAAATGTAAAAGTCAATAGGCCGGATTAGCACAGAACACCAAACAAAAGACCAAAGAAGAGGGAAAGGCCGCGCATGTATTCTAAGCAACTAAAAACTCTGCCCAACTGTAGCAGTGAAGACCTCAGGTAAAAAGTGTCTCAAAAGATAGATGACAACTGCGAACCCACCACCCAGCGTAACCCAGTTGTGGACCAAGATATTTCAGACAACAATGTTGCTGGAGGAAGAACCATCCCTCGCGGCATTCCCTGCCACAAGAACAAAACCACTTTATAGAGAAACGATGATCCATAAAAATTTCAATTTTAGCAAGGGACATATATATGACCATTGATTGTGATGTACGTTCATTGTAGACAATGGAATGCATACAAAGCACAAAAAAAAGGATCGCTGAACCACAGTCTTTACAGCCGATTTGGTGCAGAATTTATTGGCTCAAAGCAGTGTCGAACAGCCTCGCTGCTATTTCTGCGGCATTACAGTTTTACGCCACAGTGCTGGATAACCCACCAGATGCTATCCAAAGTGAAAATACACACTCTTATAGTATAAAGCCTACAAGTGATTACACAATCTTCCTTCTTTGTCTAATTTTTGTTTGGAAGTTCTTTTGAGTACTCACGGCAGAGTCCCAATGATCAGAAAAACAATAGCAAGGACACCAGTCGGTGATCACCTAGTGCAATGGTATATTGATGGTGATCCATCCCAAGGACTCCAGCTCAAATGAAAAATTACAAGTCCACATGGGTCAAGGCTATAATTTAACGAAGGGTCAAAGGAAGATAACAATAGTCACCATTTAAGATGGGACGCGGCGAATGAACAACAGCCTGACAACAAATTATTGCCCAAATCA
Organism: Melastoma candidum; assembly: GCA_023653495.1. Taxonomy (NCBI): domain Eukaryota; kingdom Viridiplantae; phylum Streptophyta; class Magnoliopsida; order Myrtales; family Melastomataceae; genus Melastoma; species Melastoma candidum. The sequence goes on from CM042880.1 coordinate 240,218, forward strand.
TGTAAACAGATAGCCCTAACAGGTTAGGGGACTCGTAATGATACCCTAAAGAAAAGTATATCAATTGTTACCTCAAAGTTTGGCTGGACAAAACAGAATTGGAAAGAACACCAAGATCCCCCACACTACCAGAATCCATTGCATGACAGAAAATACATTACAGACCATCATCACTGGAAAGGTTAGTATATTACCGGGTGCTTCCCCAAATATAGCCTGCAGCTGGGCAAGGGGAACAAGAGCAGCATCCGTGGATGCTTCCGCGTAGAGCTGTTGCTTCCACTCCCACACGGTCTTCTTCATAGCCTTGTTAGAATTGACAAGCGACTCCTTCTGAGCCTCGAGTGCCTCGATCTCCTTTTGCTGGTTAATAGACCTCACACAAAGAGCGATGAACGAGCAACCCAGGCATGTGTGGATTACAGCGTTGTTATTTGTAGCCTTCATGAGCAGCGACAACACTCTGTTCACTGCCTCCATCCCAATACAACTAACTCACGAATGCTACCAACAGCTGGAAATCTTCCGATCTACCTAGCAAGAAATCACGGCCCCACAGTAAGGCAAGCATTGTGAACTAAAGTAAATTAACCACAAACGATATAGCGGAAGCAGAACACAGCGATACAATTTCAGAAACCCATTCGGCAAGAATAGAATCGAATAACATCGCCCTGGTACGTACACACGACTCGCAAAGCGGTTCCAGTCATCAGAAATTACCAACCACACAGCAGCCGGGGGGGGGGGGGATTTCGTCCCCGATCGGAAACCCTAAATTTATTCAGAAAACAGTCGATTAGGTATGGCCACTGCTCGGCGGCTGCTGGGGGAAGAAGCCTTCTGTTGGTTTTGAGTTTTTTTCCGTTTTTCCCCAAAATTTAATTTTAAAGAAGATTTAAAAAAATAAGAAGAACAGTCTTAAATTTTCAGCACTCATTTGTCCGGCATCAGCTCTCAATGAGTCGGGTGACGTCTCCATTATTTCCCTACTTGATCGGGGGTGTGGTGTGACTGCGTTTTCTCGCATTTGTTAAAAAAAAAAAGCAGGAAAGAATATTTATAGATCACCAGACATGCAAAGGGGTGGTGGCGCAGTTGGTTAGCGCGTAGGTCTCATAGCTTCTGAGTTATCCTGAGGTCGAGAGTTCGAGCCTCTCTCACCCCAATTTCCCACCGTTGCTTTTTTTCTTATTTTCTTAAAAATGCCTCGTGTTATCTTCCGGATAGCACGTTGCTTACATATTTTGATTTTACAAAGAGAGATATAATTTTTATACAATCTCCACCTTACACGCTAAATTTTACCTTTTGTTATTTTGTTTTAAAAGGGACTTGGAGGACGACTTTTATTTGAATTAAATAGGAAGGATATCTGCTAAAAACGTCAAAATAATCGGAATAAAATACAAAAAATTAATTTTCTTCTGATCAAAACAAACGGACGAGTATTACATATTATAAGAGTTACATACAGTTAACAACAGTTTGTCAAAGCCTCCGTTACTCAACCAAAAATCTAAGTACATAGAATAAAGTCATCTTGCAATATAACATAGTCAGCCGTTCAACATTTAATCAAGCTCTCACCACCACATAATGGCAATGCCATTGCCACAAGAAGCACTCTGCCTTATGGCAATGACGATCCCTTTGTTCATTTCATTTGACGAAACAATAAACCAAGCGCTAGATCCGACTAGAATCATGTGCCATCACTGTGTGGTTCCTCCACTCGTCGGTTCTCAACTTCCATGAGTAGCAGAGCACGCAAACAACTGCATGACTTCTCTTAGGGCACCTGATATTTCATCGGGCATGTTACCCCAGACTCGGATCAATATTATTGTCGATCCTTAACCTTGACCCATCAAAGCCAGAGCTACACCGTCTCTTCTTGGAGCTGATTGACCATGTTCTTCTCCACGGGATGATGCACTTGGAGCCATGCTTGTGAACATGTTCACCAAATTCGTAGGAAGAACAGTTGGATCGAACGGAAAGCGTGATGTTGGGTTGGTGGAATTGTTATTTTCTTTGCCAGAGGGACATTCATGAATACATTTGAGAAATTTGCTGGAATGGAGCTAGTATCAAAACGAAAATGATCTGAACGGAGGTGCAGCATCCCTAGTGCTTCGTGATCTGCCAGTAGATTGCCCTGGGAAATGCATCATTGTCATGCTACGTAATGCACTCCGCTGCAAGGAAGAAACCTATCTTGAGTACGGAATTCATCCAGTAGTCCTATTTAGATAAAGAAATGTGCCCAATACTGCATTTCATCGTCAGTTACGAATATTTGAATGAGTAGCAATGTCATTTGGTCTTAAAAATGCCGGGACAACGTACCTAACGAGCAATGAATTCCATTTTTGACTTATTAATCGGGAGAACATGTGAAAGTGCACATCCACGACATAGTTATCAAATCTGAAGAAGATAGCAAGCATGTGAATCATTTACGAGAGGCCTTCCGAGAAAATGCAACAAACAAATTAAAGCTAAACCCACTACAGTGCGCATTCAGCGTGCGAGGGTGATGAAATAGATCAACATGTTAGAATATGACTCGATGTGATATTCTATTGAAGAAGATATTACCCGCCGATTGTCTACAATATATGAGAATATAATTAGATATTTTTGTTATATATTGTAGCCGTAATAATATTAATTAATATTTCGACAAATTTTAACCATATTATCTGGTGACTTGATGGACGCACCGGAGTAAAAGTTCAGATATATAAATTGGTCCCCCTCTACCCATTAGGGTTACAGTTTTATATAGCTTCTAAAGTAAGAGTTCTCCATCGACGTTTTCTCTATAAATCAAGGAAATGGCAAAGAGGGAGAAACCAATTTATAGATGTGTTCGCTCTAGATTAAGATGTTTTCTCAGGTATATGTAGAAAGTTATTTTGTCTTGATTAATAAGCTTATATTATTTTATTAATAGTTGATAGAGTGTGGATGAATTGTTTATTCAAGATCAAAACAGAAGGAAGTTTTTTTGGGATGAATATAGTGATAAGAAATCTTAGGGTTTAGAATAATCAAGCGCTTGCCATCATCTCATCAAAAAACAAGATGGAATTGCATTCCTTTTTAGGAAAAAAAATTCAAAATTGTTTGGGGAAAACGGAAGCGGCTTTCTGGATGCTCAAAACTTATTTAGCAAATTCTCTTGTGGTAATGCTCCCTAATCCATGCAAATGTTCGTGTCACATGTGACAGCGAGCCCATTATCCATTGGAGCTATGTTAGTCTAAGAAGGGTGAGAGCGAGAGCAACAAGAAGTGGTTTACTATTTGTCACGATTATTGACTGAAGTCGAGCGAAGGATTCGCCAATGGAGAAATTATGCTTGTCAATATATTATTTCGTGATGAAGTTGATACATTACATGGGCAGATGAGCACACCTTCAAGGTCAATCCTTGTCAATCAAGGTAATGGTGGTATCTCGCTCGCAAGTTATCAATGCTTTCTTCGAAAGTCCCTTATTAACCAAAAGGATTAGTAAATGTAGTCTAGTATTGTCTACTTTTACTTTACAATATCGAGGCGTTAAAAGACAAGTCCTAGCAGATTTCCTTTCTAACTATTTGGAAACATTGACATCAAAGTGAAAAATGGCAAGTATTGTTCGAGGGTTCATCCACCAAAAACGGGACATGAGTCGGAGTGGTAATAGAAGCTCTATGTGGGATTAGAACAAAGTTGACTTACAAAATCTAAGATTGTGCCAGACACATTGGAGTCGAGAAGACACTATCAATGCCGAAAGAGCATTTTTACTAGCCAGGGATGAACAAATAGGTTCAAGCTCTTATCCTTCGATGTGTTGTGTGCTAACAAGTGATGAACCGAGTTCAATCACAAGGACTCCATACCCCCTACCCATTCTTTAACGATTGTGGGAGTATGTCGACATGGACACTATGTTAGGATTACCCGGATGCAGAGGTAAAGGGATCCGATCATGATTGTGGTTGACCGCTTTTTAAAGATGGCTAATTCTATTTCTTGTAACAAGAACGACTATGTTACACATGTTGTTGATCTCTACTTTTGAGAAGTGTTGATTTTATAGGGAGTTTAAAAGACGAATTGTACAGCCTGGCAAGTCGGGCCGGCCTTACTATTGATAGTTAAGTCAGGTTCGGGCTGACTTACGAATGCGACAAACTATCCGGCCTAGCTTGACAAAATTTAAAAATATTTAATATTAAATAAAAAATATTTTAAAAAATGAAAAAAAAATAATTTGAAGCTCGAATCGTGCTCGATGGAGAATTGAGTAAATATGACTTTAGAGATGTTCGGGCTCGGCCTAAAAATTTTTGGACGGACACGAGTGCGGGTTTGACTAAACAGAGCTCGGTCAAGCTCCGGCCCGAACTCAAACTCCATAATTTTTTATTCGGACTGAGTTTGGGTTGAGATATCCGAGCTCGACCCGACTAATTAATTCTTAATTTTCTCATATCGGCAAATTCATCGTGGCAAAGTTTGTCCTCGATATGTCTTCTTGTCCAATAACTATATATTTTATAAAATAAAGAAATATAATATTATTTAAAATCTGTTTCGGACGGAATTTATTTTATCGTAAAGTAACGAAATGAATGTTTAGAAATCGGACGTGAAACGTCTCGATTTTCGAGAACTTTAGAAAACTAATAATTTCTCGTTCATTATGAATAGTTGTGAATGCTATTATGACTCCGAGAAGTAACTGTCGAGACTCTTCGTCTATCAAAACTCTTCTTCTACCGAGATGTTTCATCTATCAGAATCTTTTTATCTACAGGACGTTTCATTTGTTTATACTATAAATAAAAGGCTTTATAATTCAGTTACAACTAAAGTTTTGAAACCAATAAGAAATTCTCCTTTTTTTATCCGCATTGTATTCCCTCATTTTTCTTATTCACCTGTCCGTTTTATAACATCGTTCATTTTCTCATTGTTCTATGGAATGCATGCCTTGGATTTTAAGGTTACATTGCAATCTCAGGGTTTGAACCGTGATCCGATTTATATATAAAATATTTACCAATAATCCTCGTCACAAAGTCGATACAGGCAACTGTAAAATTAAATTAATAACTTCTCTGACATTTTATATTCTGGCAGCTACTGAACAAAGTTTTTAAATTAAAAAAAAAACTAAAAATAAAAATTGAAGTTATGCTACTCACATCCGCTGGTATACAATAAAAAAAAGCCACTCTATTTTTTTTTTATCGAAAAGGAGTGTGCAAGAACATTTTTATTCAATTTTAAAATTTAATAATTTGAATATTTGAAGTAAAGACAAAAACATACCGGGACGGACTTCCCTCTGCGAGGTCAGCAACAGCACTTGTTCACTGGCGCTTCGTAAAATCAGAAAGAAGAAGAGGAGACGACATTCCCCCCTCTCAGCTGGCAGAAACTCCCTCCTATCGAGTCAGTAGCCGATGTACTTCACATGGGGAAGAATCGGAATTCTCAACGACCAGAGCTTGTCTCTGGCGATCTCGGCATCGGCGGAGGTAGTTCCGATTCATCGGTGTTCTGCGACCGTTTCTCGGGACGACTCCGCAGGATCTGCGATCGCTTTAGCCTCAAGTGCCTCGTCGTGTTGGTCCTAGGGTCCGCCGCTTTCCTTTGTTGGATTTCCTGGATTCTTCCTGCGTCTCACGGGCTGGACTTCCGTTACGATTCGTCTGATGCGGTCAAAAGCAGGGGTATAGAGCTTTTCTGGATGGAACCCTACGCCTTTGCGGTTTTTGTTGATTTGGATTGGGCGTCTTTTTGGCTCTTGAGGTTAAATTACGGAGTTCGACAGTGTTGTTGTTGACTTCTATTTTATTTTATTTTTTCTCTTGATTTCCATGATGAGAAAATCAGTTGACTGTTTTTTTACTTCGAATCTGGTTTGGAGATTGTTGATTTGAGTCGACGATGTGGCTGTTGCAGTAAAATGCAGCAGCATGGTGCGTTTGTGTCTCTGAGGTTAAGATTATGGAATTCTGTGAGTGCCGCCATTGGTTCGTTCCGAGTCTAATTTGAAGAATATCAAGGAGACTACAACATCTGTTAGACTTTGTTGTTTTAATTGTGCTTTTGTCTTAATTGGGATGGTTTCTCCACGTATAGTCAAATATAAATGGTAGTTTCAGTTATCCGAATTTCTTTTTAAACCTTCTTATCCTCTGTTTGAGAAGGGCCCTCTGTTGTTTTATCCACAGGATTATTTGTGTTAAGAGGATCCAACTTTGCACTTTTTCTTATTTTTGGTTTCTCCTGCTAGTTTTGATGAATTGCTTTAGTTCATGTGGATTTATTTGTAAGATTGCTCCGGTCTACTTTCTTGTGCTCTTCATAAACTTCGTTGCTAATTTCTATGGAAGTGATTTTCCCTTGTTTGATTCACACCCATGTTCAGCCACAATTCAGGCATCCTTCAAACTGCAAAAACCTGTTCGAGAGCTGATTTCACATATTAAGAGATTGGAATATGATATATATGGGGAAATAAGTGTCCCTGATACAAAGGTACACCACATATTACCCATGTACCTTAAGGTCTCACCCCTCCAGGTATTTCGCTTTGTTGTCGAAGATAACACTCATTAAATTTTTAACAAGCAGGTGGTCTTGTTATCAATGCACAAATCGGATTCATCTGACTATACCGATATTACTTTCGGTGTTCTTACTGACCCAAGTAATAGTACTTCAGTCAATCAAGTTGATCAAAGTCTTCTTAAGTCGCTCTTTGTGGAGTTGTTCCTTCGGCAATCAAATCTGACTCTGACTACCGTTTTATTTGGCGAGACTTCTGACTTTGAAATTCTAAAATTTCCTGGAGGACTAACTGTGATCCCCACAAATTCCGCTTTCATTTGGAAAATGCCAAATATCTTATTCAACTTTGTCTTGAATAACTCAATCACAAAAATACAGAAATACTCTTTTGAGTTCAGGGAACAATTGAAGCATGGATTACTCCTCGGTTCCCATGAGGTAATGGTAATATCTTTTTGGTGCATTGCATTGAGGTCAGTGGACTTAGGTAATGTTAAATGGTTATTTTTCAAGTCATGGTAATAAAATTCCTGACTAGGGGACAAGAAACCGTGACGGCTTCAAATTTCGATGTTGTGCCAATCAAGGGTGATCGGTGTGTAAAGTGCTCCTCCAGTAACAGAATGTTAGGAGGAATTTGAATTTCACCTTTCGGTTGCAATTAACTTGAATAGGCTTCCACTCCTGAATGTGCATTGCATCACTATTTGGCCTTCAATTTCATATTATCTTTATTGACAATGCACAATGCCTGGCTGAAATGAATGTTTGACAACATTTTTGCTTCTGTTCACTGCAGAATATTTATGTGCAAGTTTCAAATAAGAATGGATCAACAGTAGATCCTCAAGTGACTGTTCATGCTTCTGTGATATCTGATATTGGAAGCCTTTTACCAGTGCGATTAAAAGAATTGGCTGCAATAATTACTGACCCTCATGCAGAGAATCTTGGGCTTAACTATACGGTTTTTGGAAATGTGAATAGTGTGTGTTTGTCTTCATATATGAGAGAACCTATAGAGGCTGATTCTCCAACCCCTTCTCCGGATCCATCACCTGGGCCTAATTATCATGGAGAATCGCCTAGCCCCTCGCCCAGTCCCTCTGTCCGCCACCCAACAGAGATGTAATATTGTCATTGTCCCTCTTTGTCGGTTACTTCTGCACTTTCTCCTCTGCGATGTCCTAATTGGCCTGCTTTTAGTGGTGCTTCCCGCAGATCTCCGTCTCAATATATAGGGCATTCATCCCCTTCTCCTGCTTCTCGTTTGCCTCCCAAGCATTTCAAATCTCCCTTATCTCCAGCTTTTTCACCCTTAGCTGGGGTAAATTTGGCAAGCTCAAAGTCTTCAAGGGTGGAACCTCCCATGAGTAAGTTTCCAATTGAACATACTTTAAATCATTTATCTTTAACGTTGATGAGTTGCCAATATTTATTGTCCTTTTGCCTCATGGTGTTTACTTGTGTTAATGCTGGCAATCCAATCTTAAAATATAGGTTAGGGCTTCCACTTTTGTGTAAAAATGAAAAGTCAGTTGCTGCATTGTCTGGCATGGTGGCTGAATATTCCGAAATATGGTCAAAGAATGCTATGATATGTGTAGTAATGAATTTCCAGAGCATAATTGTCGTGATGAGAATGTCAAATTTTGATTATATTAATCTAGCATAAGATTGATGATGTTATAGTTATGTTGAAATTTAAGACAAAGTAGGATTTGGTCAGTTATGGTTAAGGACAAGTGGACAACTGAACGTTTCAAAAACTGTTATTTCGTATCATAGCAGTCATAAGTACGTTGCTTACCATGGACTCTGAAGTGGGCTAAAAGCAAGGTTCCCAATCCACGCAAAAGAAGAAAGACAACCTGCATTTCTTTTGACGAAGAGACACTTGATGTCGAGGATAGTACAATCCTGCTTGTATTGCAGGGTGGTGTTAATATTTCTTAGGCGTTGTAGTTAAGGAACATGGATTTTTTTTTTTTATCAAAATACATCCTCCAACATTGACAATTTGATGTTTTATATTGTAGTGTCTTTCTGTGACAACCAGGCAATGTAACTAACACCATCCCAAATTATTGGCACTTTTAACTGATGTTTGATTCGTATTTCGTCCTTTGTTTAATAAAATTGATACATTTTGCGCATGTGTCTTATGATATGCATAGTTTTGCATCTGTGTTATGACAGCGCTGCTATTTGTATTTGTAGTTGAAAGATATTGCAGTGTAGAATAAATCGGAAAAAATATGATATGGGAAGGGTTTGATAACGTATTGAAAGAAAGAGATTGAAGTGATGATAAATAAAGTTGACAAAAAAAAAAGAAAATGGGAAGGTTACTTCAACAATTTTATTTATGATGTGATCCATTCTTATGGTGTGTAAGTCGTGACATATAGATGATTAGATGCCATAAAACTGTGAAATGTTGCATCTGATGGTTACTATATTAGAAAAATTAGGGGCTGTAAATGTGAATAACTCGAGAATTACAATTATTCAGCTGGGGATGGAGGACACGGCTTCTGATTCCTAAAAAAATTTCTGAATGGTCGCCTCCGTCGCTGGGAATTCCCTTTTGCTTCTGAGCTATATATGCATTTGTCCGGAATTTGGCAAGTAAAATGGCTAACGATGTCCCATGTTGTTTTGCAGCCTTTGCTTATGTATGTTTGTATGGGACGATCTTTCTATGGAGCGCTCTTGTAGTAATTCTAGGTCCCTAGGGGAAAGGTGATGATGGGCTTATTTATACCCTGGAAAGATTGCTGTAATCACATAATCAAGTACCTTCTAGTTGTACCCACCAAGGCAAGGAGCTGGCGAAAGGTTATCGTCAACAAGTCGATGACTTGGAGTATAGCACTAAGAGAAACCTGATCGAATTTTTCTCCGAGAGAAACAACTCAAAAGGAAATGGCCCGTTAAGTCAGCCAAATATATGACTGGGGATGGAGAGACATCAAACGGAACCCTCTCCTGATGAAGTGTGAATATTGGGTTCCTTTTGAGGATCGGCGCCCCCAATCTTTGTTTGTGAACTTGTGTAGGATTTTTCCTGAACTTCAGGGGGGGGGGGGGGGGGGGGGGGGGGGTGGAGGACTTCTTTCACTTACAACGAGCTCCGAACAATTCAGAGTTTATCTAATAATTGATTCGATAAAATATTTAGGATGATATTGAGGATTATGAGAGGATAATATGTATAAAACTTTTCAATGAGGTTATACTTTTAATACGACATTTGACTAAAAAAACATCATGTTTGATTTCTAGAATTGAATGATTCAACAAATGGAATCAGAAATCAAACCCAAGAGGTTAGAGGGTAATGATAAATCAAACCCAACAAATGGAATCACAAATCACATATACGTATAATATGTTTGCTAAATATGTTAGTTCTCGGTTATATTTTTGTTTACACGATTAAGTAAACGGGTAAGATGCCATATTTAAAGTTTCAAAACACGACACGAATGACACGAACCGTCACCTCTAGGTTTATACCAAGATGCCAATTTCTTGTTCTCGAGATGACGTTAACACAAACGATATTGACCAAGCGAACCTTACCAAGCAAAGCTGTTTCAGAATTCAATCAGGCGAGAATCATAAATATCATATAAGGACACGTGAGATTCAGTCCGTTCAAAGAAAGAACATAGGAACACTTGAAGATGTGTGTTGCCTATAGAAACGGAGATGATCAACACTGCATTCAACCGGATATTTTAGGAAGTAATCACAACTGCAAACCCTGCTTTAGAATTGTAGATTTAGGCACTTTTGTTATCCAACTTCATGATATCGATGACATTTGTAAGTACAATTTTTATTACCTAGGAGTGTCTTTGATATTTTTGGTTGTCTTCTTCTCACATGTTTCTCTAACAGTTACCTCTTTAGTAGGACCTATTGGCTTTTTCCTAAATTTTCACCGACAAACTCCGGTGTTTATATTTATTTACAAACCACTAACTCAACGAGCTCCGAACAATTCAGAGTTTATCTAATAATTGATTCGATAAAATATTTAGGATGATATTGAGGATTATGAGAGGATAATATGTATAAAACTTTTCAATGAGGTTATACTTTTAATACGACATTTGACTAAAAAAACATCATGTTTGATTTCTAGAATTGAATGATTCAACAAATGGAATCAGAAATCAAACCCAAGAGGTTAGAGGGTAATGATAAATCAAACCCAACAAATGGAATCACAAATCACATATACGTATAATATGTTTGCTAAATATGTTAGTTCTCGGTTATATTTTTGTTTACACGATTAAGTAAACGGGTAAGATGCCATATTTAAAGTTTCAAAACACGACACGAATGACACGAACCGTCACCTCTAGGTTTATACCAAGATGCCAATTTCTTGTTCTCGAGATGACGTTAACACAAACGATATTGACCAAGCGAACCTTACCAAGCAAAGCTGTTTCAGAATTCAATCAGGCGAGAATCATAAATATCATATAAGGACACGTGAGATTCAGTCCGTTCAAAGAAAGAACATAGGAACACTTGAAGATGTGTGTTGCCTATAGAAACGGAGATGATCAACACTGCATTCAACCGGATATTTTAGGAAGTAATCACAACTGCAAACCCTGCTTTAGAATTGTAGATTTAGGCACTTTTGTTATCCAACTTCATGATATCGATGACATTTGTAAGTACAATTTTTATTACCTAGGAGTGTCTTTGATATTTTTGGTTGTCTTCTTCTCACATGTTTCTCTAACAGTTACCTCTTTAGTAGGACCTATTGGCTTTTTCCTAAATTTTCACCGACAAACTCCGGTGTTTATATTTATTTACAAACCACTAACTCAACGTTCACTTTACCAAATATTATCGGCATGCTTTTGTGTCTGATCATGAGATAATAAGTGGTGGATGGCACACGATGATTTTGATTAGGCCCAAATTGGGAGAGATATAAAAGACGGCCATTGTAATCAGATAGAAAAGGAACGAAATAAATGCAGGAGAAAATAAAAAGTTCTCCCCTCCCCTTTCTGCACCTTCATCATTAGGTTGATATTCAATTTTCCGGTAAAAACTCCCTCATCGAGTTCTTCGCGTATCAATTAGTTGGCGTTTCAGTTTTTCCAAGTTTTTGTTTTTCTTCCGAGTTGAATTGAAGCACTTAAATGGACGTGAAAATAGGGATGGTCAAGGGGTGGATCTGTGTGTCTGGGAGGGGCCGTGGGTGGATAATGCCATGAGTACGAAAAATCCTTACGAGCCTATTTAGAATTTTTCGTACTTTACAAAAGTTTTTTTTTCCGTAGAACATACACGTTTCGTACTTTATTAAATATGTTTCATTAAATTTTACGAAAAATTATTCATATAATACGAAAGAACTGATACGGGTTTCGTTAAATTTTACAAATATCAATTATAATATTTTGTACTTTACGAAAAAAATTTTATATGTACAAAAAAAAAATGTACTTTACGAAAGAATTGATACGAGCTTCGTTAGATTTTAATCCCAATTATAATATTTCATACTTTACGAAAAAACTTTTATATGCACAAAAAATTTTTCGTACTTTACGAAATTATTTCGCAAAAATGAGCAACCAAAATTTCGTAAAAATTAACGACAATTGTTTTTGTAAAGTACGAAAAATCTTAAATGAACTCGTAAAATTTTACGAAGTCAATTGAGAGTTTTTCGTACTTTACTAAATTATTTTCATAGAGCACGGAAAATTCGTACTCACGACACAATTCACCCCCACAACACTTTAGCCGATCCCGTCCGGGAGTGCTCCGCGCCTCTATATTCAGTAAAAAGGGCACTTCCTTCCTTGTCCTAAGTCGCGATAGAATATTTTTTACTTACCCCATGCACAAATTACCGATTTCCCACACATTGCCACATTTCGTGGTTTTGGCTTATGATATGTAGTTTTACAAATGCTTCGGGTTAGAATAAAATTAAATCGCTTTCGAAACAAATATATAATTAATAATTATGGAACGAGTGATTATCCGAAAAGTTCCTTGGTGTAATCACCATAACCTTCCATGTTTGTCGTAACTCTCTCTCTCCTTTTAGAAATTCTACGGCAACCACAAATTTTAACATCCGCAACCTTTGCCAGGGTTAAATACTCGTTCATGTGATAAAGCAACACTCCCTATTTATTACCACCCTCTCCCGGCGGGCAACAGGAATGATTTATATGTCCAATGAATATTGAAATAATAACAATTAATAATGTAACGTTCTTCCCACCCGTACGAAACTCGCGGAATCGTCAATTCCACACTATGAAATGCAAATTTATTAAGAAGGGTCTACAAACACCTTTCTCCTCCACCAAATCACAATAAATATTGGCTGCCCTGAGTCAAAAAGGAGGATGGATTGGGAAGACTTCTTCTGCCCACTAATTAGGGAGGGAAGAGGTGGGTCAACACAAACACCGGCCTTCCATTAATTCCAACATCTTTTCTTTTGAATTTTCAACATGAGAATTGGGAATTAAATTAATGACGACCTTGAATTACTTTAAAAATAACAATAAATAATTGTGTTACAAATTAATGACGTCGTTGATTTTAGGGGCCATCATGGCATGGCATGGCATGGCATTCTCATTCAAAAGGAATTCAGAATAAAAAAAAAGGAGGTATTAATTGCTCGTTATGTGATTATCAACGTCTTTTTTTCTTAAATCCAGCTGTAATTTCTCTCTTTTTTCTTAGTTACAAAAATCAAGCCTCTCTAACTTTATTTATTTATATTTATTTAATAATATATACATACACCGGGGATTGGTTATCTAACAATCCTTACCCCCATTAAAGGAAAATAAATCTAATCATTTTTACTTAATTTCCTCTGGTTAAAGTAGCGATTTATGGTAATTGATTAGATCATAAAAAATTATTATTTAAGTTTTAATCTAATGACAAGAAAGTCGCTGCTTTTACGCCATTTCCTTGCCGTAGAAAGAAAGGGCAAGTAAAAACAATAGGAAAATTCTAAATTGACATTACAAGTAGCGATTCAAGAGGTGTAATTAACTAGTTCTAAAATTCGATTTTAGCAAAAAAAAAAAAAATAATGTGTAACTAGCAGTAAGTACGAATATTCCTCCGGAAATCGACAATCTTTCGTTTTGGAGGGCAAGTGGGAAATTACTTAAAGAATCAGATGGAGCAATGGAATGGAAAAGAACGGAGGAGCTCAACCATCATCGTATGAAGAAAGATGGGACAGGACTAGTATAAAACTCACAGAAAATTTCATACCGTACAAAAAGCTTATGCTTATGTGAGGAGGGGAAGTTTAGCCGCTTCATTTCATGGGGAGAAAAGTGGGTTTTAAAAACATTTTTTTGTTGGTTTTGAAAACGTTTGTCAATTACCACACGGTTTCCGGACAATAACGACAAGCAACGAAGAGCAAATCAAGTTATTCATAACTTTGTTTTTTTTTTTTTAGGGGTCCTATAAACTACAACAGAATTTTCAATGGATAAAAAGAATAAAAAACAGGAAAACCTACGGAGAAAGTGTGAGTGAGAGAGCTCCTCTCTTTCCATACACACAAGCTTTTTTGTTTGGTAATATTTACATGTTACAGTGTGTGATGGACTTTGAACAAGACCGCTCACCACCCGGCCGACCCACCGCCATTCTCCTCCACTTGGCCAAGCCAAGGGAAGAAAAAGCCTCCCCCACCTTCGCTTTCAAGATTCTATATCACAAAACTTGCAGTCCATTCGGTTCTGCACGGCTTTGACAGCTGCCACCCTAGCAGCAGTTGCTGCCCTGCTTGCCGCCAGGACCGCTTTGTTCACTGGCTCCTCCACTCTCCGGAGATGAATCGCATTCTCCGCGGCCTTCCTGGAAGCCTGAAATCAAGGAATGGAACCCAAGTTATGGCGTTGGAGCTGGGCAGGAGGTACCTTCTAATCACATGACCAGGGACATACCTGAATGGCTCGAAGAGCAGCATCCGATGACGGAGGCACGGGACTCTTAATATTACCCGAGTCCCACACGCCGCATTTCGTCACGCCACTGCGAAATGTATACAAGCCGTAGCCTTGCTTGCAGCCTTCGTGCCACGATCCCTCGTAACAGTGGCCGTTGGCAAACTGATACACACCAAACCCATGCATCTTGTCATTGAAGTATTCGCCTGCATACTTATCTCCATTCCTGCGAAGGACGTTAACTTACCCCCATAAGCACCACCCCAAAGTAAACAATCCCCTGATTCCTAAACCAGCAAACCAAGAGCAACTCGATCTAGTGCGAAGCGGAAGATTCGCATCATCCTCGACTTAAGGGGGTATACCGCACACTGTTTGTTCCATCTGATCGACCGACATGACAAATCGAGATCAGGCATCAAACCAAGCACCCCAACAACAATCACGAACCAGAAACAATCTCAAGAATCAACCGGAAAAACCAATCCCTCATCCATCACCCTGAAATAGTAACAACCCAAGCCATGTTTAACGCCGCACTTGAACTCCCCGACGTAGCAACTCCCATCCTTACAGCTCTGCAGACCAACCCCGTGGCTCTGACCGTTCCACCACTCCCCAGAGTAAGAATCTCCGGTGTAGAACCTGTAAACCCCGTAACCATGCCTCAACCCGTTCCTATACTGCCCTCGGTACTTGCTCCCCCTAGCCCAACTCTCGACCCCGTATCCGTCGTACTGTCCGTCGACCCAATCCCCCTCGTACCTCCCCTTGGCGAAGTAATTGTAAACCCCGCTACCATTACACCTGCCCTTGTGGAACTCCCCCTCGTAGAAGTCGCCGTTGCTGTAGAACTCTACCCCTTCACGGATTATCTTCTTCTTCCCCTCCTTAGTCACAGCCAAGGTGCTGGGGTCGCCCTTGGAGTCCCCGATAAACCACTGAACCGACTTCGAGCTCCCTCTGGAGAGGTTAAACCTCTTTGAGTTGGTCGTGCACAGGGTCTTGAGGAAAGAGAGGTTCCGGTCGATGGAGGGCCTGTGGCGTGAAAGGAAGTAGAGAACGGCAGCGATGAAAATCAGGGAGAAGAGGAGGTTCTCAGACGCGGGCGTCCCATCCTTACGCCAGTAAAAGAAGGAGACGTAAAAGGCAGCGGAGAAGACCAGAGAGGAGAGCAGGGAGGCGGCGGCGGCGGGGGTGAGGAGACGCCTCCCCCTGGGGAGCCTCTTCTTGTTGTTGTCGTCGTCGATGTCGTTAGCCTCGGGGAGGTGGTGGTCCTCGGAGAGGGAAGAGAAGCTGTGGATGAAGGATCTGATGGTGGGGGATGATCGTAGGAGGGAGGACTTGGACCTGGTGAGGACAGCCGTGGAGTGGCCAGCAAGTCCGTCCATTCCACCTCTCGGTCGGAATCACCCCTCAGGGAAAAGCTATTGATGTGATGCGGTGGGAGAGACTATAGACTACGGACTAGACTGTGGTGTTTGTTTTTTTTTTGGGGGGGGGGGGGGGGTGATGATGATGATGATGGGCCGGAGGAGTCAATAGGAGAGAGGAAGGAGGAGTAGAGTAACCGTCTGGAGCGGGGGAGGCTGTGAACCTACCAACGGCGTGGGCGTGGGTGGAGTTCGTAAACGAGAATGAGATGCAATAAAAGAGTTTCTGGATGGTTTTTTTTTTTATTAAAATAAAAAGGGAAAAAAGTTAATATAAATGGTTGTTGGTGAGGGGGCGTTGTTGATCAAAATTAACGGCCACGTCATTAACGCTAATGACGCATTAGCATGTCTCCTTCCTTTTGTGTTTTATTTTCGTTTGTGTGTGGGGGGCATTGGCATGACAAAAAATCTTGGGTGATATATACCCACGCATATCATATTCAATATAAAAGGAAGAAGATTCTCTCAACAAAAAACACGACAATCAAAATCAGATACATTTGCATTGATCGTCACCGTAGTTTTAATTAACAGGCGTCTAGACCCCGATCTGGGTGAACTTGCAAGGGTTCTTGGTAACCAATTTCCGCCATTACTTTACCGTCGGGGCGAGCAACCGTAACCCTGACAGCCAATCCCCGCCTTTACTCTATCGTCTTAGTGAGCAACCGTAGCCTCGACAACAAAGCTCCGCCTTTGTTCCACCGTCTGGCATCCACATCCGTCGCTACCTTCAATCATACTTCGTCCGTCATCCCTCTAGAAACCGATTTTCACTACTCCAATCCGCAAGTTTATGGCACCAGCAGCAAGTCTACAGCGTCACCACCATCCGCATCATCAACTTTTTTTTTTCATTTTTATGGCTGTAAGCTTTTGATTTTATTGTAAAGACATCGTTTAGTATCATTTATTAATCCAATTTATTTGATTTTATTTCCTGCGACCATATTCGAATCTCTGTGAGCAATCGTGCTAAATATTTCTAATGTAATCCATTTCCGACGTGAATAGTGAGGGGAGAGTTAATTCTCGAGAATAAAACGGAACACGCTTAAGGGTGCGTTTCCAATGTCATGTCATGTTGATAAAAATGGGTGAGGAGTTGGATAGAAGAATTGATACGATAAGGAAAGGATTTAGAATGTTTTTGTAAGAAATCATTCTCTCTTATTCTTCTTAAATAATGATGATAATCAATTAAGAAGAGATGTAGGAAGGAAGGAATTAAAAATAAACGATCCATCGAGAAGCCCTTAATTAGAGAGAGGGAGGGAGGGAGGGAGGGAGGGAGGAGAAGGTTGATGTCATGCGGTGGAGAGTGCGTTTTGGTTTGACCAGAGAGAGGAGGAGGAGAAAGAGGAGGTAGGTGGTCAAAAAGGGAAACACAGTCTTCACGCTTAAATGCGTGTGCAATTTGCCTGCATGCCTGGAGGTTATTATTATTATATTTATTATTAATTGCTCTATTATTTTCATTGGTCGTGGTGTTTCAGGTTAACGTTTCCCAATTGGCAAATCCCCAAAAAAATATATTTATATATAAATGAAAAATATAAGAAATAAAGGGGCCGGCCCAGCAGATTCGATTCGGGATCCGACCCGATTCGGTAGGAAGGCGGAGGAGGAGGGTGTCAAAAAAAATCAAATCACACCCAAAAACCTAAGAAGAAGAAGAAGAAATTGAGAGGAGAATGGGAAGTCAACAGCAGCAGCAGGAGGTGAAGCATATCGAAGAGTGTTCCGTCTCCAAGTGCCCACTCAATTCCCTTCTTCTTGTTGTTGTTTTGAGCTGTTGATTTCATACTTTCGGCCGTCCCCTCCGCAGATTGATTGGTTTCATGATCCAACGAGATTTACTCTTTACTCTTACAAATGATTTCTCCCCTGCTCGTTTCTCTCTCTCTCTCTCTCTCTCTTTATTGCATTGGTTATGGAAGAAGTGACGGCTGATCTTCTGTTTAATAAGACCTTTTGGGATCCCCCACTGCATTTGCTGTGTCATCTACCCTGGGGAATTCTTCTTCTTTTTTTTATTCTGCCCTTGCGTTTTCTCCTGTTTATGGCTAATTTCTTCTTTTTACTCTTGATTGGAAATCCTTGGAATATGACTTAACTAAGAATGTACCGGGTTTCAAATTTCATACTTACTGAGTTGCTCGGTGATGTTTATGCGCTATTTCATGAATCTGTCTGGCGGAATTGGGATCCTGACATCTCTTCCTCTCAGCAATTTTTCTGCTGGAGTAATGTATGTGTGGTGATACAATTAATATATATACATATTCTCTTTCTGTTCTTTTTTTTTTTTTTAACTAATGCAAGAAAACGCAGCCACACCACACCCCCGATCAAAGATAAGTAGGGAAATAATGGAGACGTGACCCGACTCATTGAGAGCTGCTGCCGGACAAATGAGTGCTGAAAATTTAAGACTGTTCTTCGTTTCCAATTTTTTTGAAATTTATTTTTTAAAATCTTCTTTAAAATTAAATTTTGGGGAAAAACGGAAAAAACTCAAAACCAACAGGAGGCTTCTTTCCCCAGCAGCCGCCGAGCAGTGGCCATACCTAATCGACTGTTTTCCGAATAAATTTAGGGTTTCCGATCGGGGACGAAATCCCCCCCCCCCCTGCTGCTGTGTGGTTGGTAATTTCTGATGACTGGAACCGCTTTGCGAGTCGTGTGTACGTACCACGGCGATGTTATTCGATTCTATTCTGGCCGAATGGGTTTCTGAAATTGTATCGCTGTGTTGTGCTTCCGCTATATCGTTTGTGGTTAATTTACTTTAGTTAACAATGCTTGCCTTACTGTGGGGCCGTGATTTCTTGCTAGGTAGATCGCAAGATTTCCAGCTGTTGGTAGCAGTCGTGAGTTAGTTGTATTGGGATGGAGGCAGTGAACAGAGTGTTGTTGCTGCTCATGAAGGCTTCAAATAACAACGCTGTAATCCACACATGCTTGGGTTGCTCGTTCATCGCTCTTTGTGTGAGGTCTATTAACCAGCAAAAGGAGATCGAGGCACTCGAGGCTCAGAAGGAGTCGCTTGTCAATTCTAACAAGGCTATGAAGAAGACCGTGTGGGAGTGGAAGCAACAGCTCTACGCGGAAGCATCCACGGATGCTGCTCTTGTTCCCCTTGCCCAGCTGCAGGCTGTATTTGGGGAAGCACCCGGTAATATACTAATCCTTTCCAGTGATGATGGCCTGTAATGTATTTTCTGTCATGAAATGGATTCTGGTACTGTGGGGGATCTTGGTGTTCTTTCTAATTCTGTTTTGTCCAGCCAAACTTTGAGGCAGCAATTGATATACTTTTCTTTAAGGTATCATTACGAGTCCCCTAACCTGTTAGGGCTATCTGTTTACATGATTTGGGCAATAATTTGTTGTCAGGCTGTTGTTCATTCGCCGCGTCCCATCTTAAATGGTGACTATTGTTATCTTCCTTTGACCCTTCGTTAAATTATAGCCTTGACCCATTTGGACTTGTAATTTTTCATTTGAGCTGGAGTCCTTGGGATGGATCACCATCAATATACCATTGCACTAGGTGATCACCGACTGGTGTCCTTGCTATTGTTTTTCTGATCATTGGGACTCTGCCGTGAGTGCTCAAAAGAACTTCCAAGCAAAAATTAGACAAAGAAGGAAGATTGTGTAATCACTTGTAGGCTTTATACTATAAGAGTGTGTATTTTCACTTTGGATAGCATCTGGTGGGTTATCCAGCACTGTGGCATAAATGCCGCAGAAATAGCAGCGAGGCTGTTCGACACTGCTTTGAGCCAATAAATTCTGCACCAAATCGGCTGTAAAGACTGTGGTTCAGCGATCCTTTTTTTTGTGCTTAGTATGCATTCCATTGTCTGCAATGAACGAACATCACAATCAATGGTCATATATATGTCCCTTGCTAAAATTGAAATTTTTATGGATCATCGTTTCTCTATAAAGTGGTTTTGTTCTTGTGGCAGGGAATGCCGAGAAGGATGGTTCTTCCTCCAGCAACATTGTTGTCTGAAATATCTTGGTCCACAACTGGGTTACGCTGGGTGGTGTGTTCGCAGTTGTCATCTAACTTTTGGGACACTTTTTACCTGAGGTCTTCACTACTACAGTTGGGCAGAGTTTTTAGTTGCTTAGAATACATGCTTTGCCTTTCCCTCTTCTTTGGTCTTTTGTTTGGTGTTCTGTGCTAATCCGGCCTATTGACTTTTACATTTCCTCTTGTGAAAACATTAACAAGAGCCAAGACCTCCATAAAATATAGTCAACACAACTCGCATATTTTTTCCTTTTAACGAAGTTTATGTATAGTTGTGCAAGAAACTCTTGGAATGGAAGGCTGATAAGTTGAATTTGAATCTGCTCCGTTAGCTGATTCCACCAAGTTTGTAGCATTCCTCTAAACTTTGTTGTCAGTTCTGACAATATTTCGACTGAGGAAGTTACCGTCAATCTTTTCTGAAGGCACCATGCGTAAAAATCTTTGAATCGCTGCGGCCATTGGTCTATGTCGATATCGTCAATGGTGAATGCAAAAGATCCTGTTTCTTTTGCTGTCTGGTTCGGCCTATCTTCCATGGAATTGTCTGAAGAGCTTTCTGGTTCATTGACTTGTGGCGGATTATCGGCCATAAAAGCTAGAGGTATTTCGCACAATTCTGATTCAGTGGAAAACTCTGATGTTGGCTGATCCTCTGTGCTTTCGGTGCTTTCGGTCAATGTCTCCGAGAGTGATGATTCGGAGAACTCTTCTGTTGATTCCTTGCTTTGGGGTTTTGTCATGAAAATTTCTACTTCATCTGAATCTTCATTAACTTCAAAATCCCAAGGGTCCATGGAATAATGGATTCTTGCATCTTTGAGAAGATGTCTTGACTCGTTTGGTTTCATCCAATGTGGAACTGAAACTGAGGGTTGATCTTCTTTTATCAAAAGTTGTTGAGTAGGCATTCGTTGTTCGGAAGAACTTTCGTCGCTTTGGTACTTTGTAGGGCTAGGAGATTTCTGCTTTTGAGAGGACTCAGTCGTCTTCTTTTTTCCTTCTCGAATCTCGATTCTTCGCTGTTCTTGCGTATGCTTTTCTTGTTGAGACCTACTCTTTTGTCTTTCTTGTTTCTGCTGTTTCCTAGCAATCTCTCTGATGTCTGCAACATCCTTTTTGTTCGGATCTCCGAACAAATAGTGACCTTTGGCTGGTTTCTCTAAAGGAGAGTAGGAAGAAGTTCTTCCTGTATCCATAAAATCTGTCCCAAGAGGGCTTTTCTTGGGCAGCTTTAATCAATCTCTTTAATCTGGCAATTTCTTCATCTGGGTCTGACTGGAAATGTGATGGATATCGTCCTTGTTCGAAATTATCCAATGAGTGAAGAAGAACTCTTAACACTTCATGTGTCTGGTCATGTTGCTGGTCTAGCTTCTGAGAGATGTTGGTATTTTGCAGCTGGATCTGGCGATGCAGATGGTGCTCGCTTTTTTCTATCCGGTTTTCCACCTTTTCTACTTTCTTGTGGATGATCTTCAGTGCTTCATTCTGGGATATCGCGTTCTGGGTTTGCCAGTTGAGTACTGTTTCTGCGAGGCTGTTGCGCTGCACGTTTCCTTGTGTATCTACAGCTGTGGGTATTGGAATCTTGGAAGTATACCTGACGTTGTTGACCGTATGTTCATCAAGGGTTGGAAATGTCAGGTCTGCTGGTTCCGGCTGCATCATCATGACTGGTAAGGGAACCTGGGTGCTGTTCTTGTATTGTTCAAGCAACTGTACTTCCTGAGAACAGGTTTGAATCTTCATGGGTAGATTCTCACTAGGAGCTGGTTCTGCTTTTTCCACAAGCTCTGGATAATGGTTGTTTTCCATAGTCAAAGCATTCTTTTTTCGCCACTTGAGAATCGGTTTGTAGCAGGGCAATATCGTCTGCTTTTGCTTTAGCGGACGTCGTATGTCTTTTGATAGGTCTTCAAAGTCTTGCCATGCTTGGTGGTGTTGTGGTGAAACTGTTGTTAGAGGTGATGATGGTGGTTTGACTTCCTTATCCCATTCTGAAGGGATAATTGGGCTTGGCTCTGGTCTGGAGGGAGGAGTCCCATAGTTGACAATGTAGTCAAACTTTCCAGAGGGTTGTCCAAGGGGTCCAACGGTCTGGTCTCCGTTTTGGTAACGTTGGTACAGAGATGGACTCTTTTTTGTTGCGGGCAGAGTGAAGGTAGTTTCTTCATCCGAATCGGAATCATCTTCTGATTCTGGGAGATTTCTCCTGGTCTGACACCTTATCTTACTCCTTTTCTTGGAGTAGTCTGGTCCTTCACAATCTTCGCAGTCGCAATAGTCTGGACATCTTGCCACATCCCAGTAGCAATGCTGAGATTGAGGATCCCGAAAGAAGTATGTTGGATTACCTTGTCCATCAAAGGAATGAATGATCTTGTTGAGGGAGTCTGGCTTTTTCCTTCTTGGTACCGGCTGTACCATAAACATGGTTGGGAAAATGGGAGGTGCTGATGGTTCTTTTCCTGCTGAGCGATCAAACTTGATGGTAACCGCTCCTTCTCTGTCTCTTAAGAAGGTAGGAGTTGTAGACTGGATTGGTGAAATTGGCACCGTCCTTTTCTTGATTTGCTCATAATCTGTCACCCATTTTTCTGGCAGAAGCTTCAGGAGTTCTGCTCTTGGAATTTGCCTGGGGATGTGAATGCATGTTGGAGCTCTTTGATCATGATAGTCGGCCACAATGAGTAAGGCATTCTGGGCATCGTTTGGCATGCTTATGTCCAAAGCATGGTTCTGTACCCGGTACGCCATCTGGTAATGAAGAGTGGCTTCAATGGAATCTGATTCCATTGTGGCTCCGCAGAGTTGCAGTTGTACCTGCAAGGCTGTTAGCAGCTTCGGATCCCTGAGAGACATGCAGAAGTTAGGGAAAAGGGTCACAAAGACCGTTCCTGCATTTAATGTTGTCTCAATTGTTCCAATTACTGCGTGTTGATATTCCATGTATCTTGCGTCCAAAAGGGCCATTCGGGCAGTCACAGGCAGTCCTTTTCGTTCATGATATGTCAGGGCAAGTCTTATGGCTCCAAAATGGAGATGGGAATATCCCTTTTCAGTCCATAGTCCAGGGAATTCTGCTGGCAATTGCAGAGATACAAATTGTTCTCTTTGTGTCCCAAGTATAGGATGTTGACTGAACTTACTGGTCTGTATGTATTCAAGGGCTGTTGAGGCAGGCTGTCTGATCAATGTCCTTATTCGTCTTATAGGTCCTTCAGAGGGCTTATGAAAAGCTGTATACGGATTGATCAATGGCAGTTTAGTATTGGCCACTTGATTAGCATCACAATTCTTGTGTGTTATTTCATACAGTGATTCTATGCTGGCATTAGAACTTCGGAAGGAGGAAGAAGGTTCAAGGGAGAAGGGGGCAGTCAATATCTCAGGTGGGGTATCCATGGCTAGGCAGTAGGCAATAACGTCGAGCAGGGGCACTAGTCTCACAATTACTCTCTCTTTCTCTGAAAAGAAGAGAAGGAAAAACAAGGCACACCGTATGGCTCTGATACCATGTGTACAAGGTGTCGAAACAACTCAATATGCGGAAGCTGAGATTACATAAGACAAGGGAAAGTTCAACAATGCTGAACAACACTACTACTCAGGAATCAAAGAGATTCTAGCAGTCAAATATGGGATCAAGAAGCTAGAATTCCATTTAATGGGACATCATTTCATGATTGAGACAGACTTCAAGTCATTCAACTCCATGATGAATCTCAAAGCCAAGAAAGTCCCAAATGCTCAACTCCTGAGGTTATCACAGTGGTTCTCACAATACTCATACACGGTACGACACATCAAAGGAAAGTCAAATGTAGTTGCTGATTTTCTCTCCAGACCCTTTGATGCAGTTAACCCACAATTGCTTGAGTATCCCAAACTCCAAGCGATGTTTACTACTCACATCCAGAATACACCAAGGAAAAATCAGAAGAGTTCTCTGCCTCCAGAAATACACAGATGGAACAAACTTTTCAGGTTCGATTGCTCTATGGAAATAATTTCACATCCATACTCACAAATGCATTACTACCTGACACAGCTATTCAGAAAATATGGACAACTATTTTTCCCCAGATTAGGAATTCATCCTACATGTCCATTCTTACATTTGTTTCCCATACAGCCAACTGAAAGGTTCCCCATTGAGTTAAAATGGTTCTTTTGGTATCTCTTTCATGCACATACCATAGCCTTTGAATTTCCAGCATTAGAGATGCTCCATTACCTAGAGAAGTTTGGAGATTTATTCTTATACTCTCCTGCAAGCCATCCTCATGCACATCTCGCAGAAGTCCTAAATTGGTTCGCTCCTTTATCCCAATGGAGAATTTGGTTTGAAGAACAGGCCTACAGATTCCAGAAGTGGCCAGAGATCACTCCATATACCATATACCTCTTTCACAGGAATTGACATTATGACAGTGCAGTAACCTCATTGGTTGCCATAAATACAGTTGATCACTTTGCCTGTCTACCCTATTCATTCGCCGTACATTATGGATATTATGAAGTCGATGACCAAATTCCACACCCATGGGAAGTTCCACATAGCAACAAGTATTCAGAGCATAAAGACATGCTTCACAGCAGGACCTGCCTTACTAATAAGCTTTTCCAGCTCAACGCAGTGGTTCCTCTCACAGAAGAAGAGCTGCTGATTCAACAGGTTGCTAAAGATGACATCACACAAACATGGAACTTATCTCAAGCCCTGGAGCAATTCACACAAGAACAGATAGATTGGGATGTCATTGCCGAAGACATGATACAGAACTTCAATCTATCAAGCCCAAGCACCATACCAGGATCATCTTCAGGCCCAAGATCACCACCAGGCCCAGGATCAACAAGAAGAAGAACCTCGTGGAAAAAGAGACTGTCGGCAAAACAATCGGACCCACACGGCAAGCGCCCCAAAACAGACGAGGACTAGCAATAATAATCCATGTGCTCAAAGGACAAAAGGATAAAGATGAGACGACACGAAGTGACAACCCCTAGTCACTTTCAACTTTTTGACTAGGAATAGTTTTCCTTTAGTCACTTTCAACTTTTTGACTAGGAATAGTTTTCCTTTAGTCACTTTCAACTTTTTGACTAGGAATAGTTTTCCTTTAGTCACTTCCAACTTTTTGACTAGGAATAGTTTTCCTTTAGTCATTTTCAACTTTTTGACTAGGAATAGTCTAAGGAGACGTGGCCTCGCCACAACCAAGTCCTAACTTCTAGCTTTGTGTATAAATTGCCCCCGGACGGGGAGTGAAAGGCAGAGGAGAAAAACATCAATAGAAAACTTCTATTTTCTCCCATCCATGAGCGACTAAACACATCCGGGCAATAACAAAGGCAGGAAGGTATCTAGTTCTCTAATCTCTCGATGATCTCTCTACCTTCGATAAATCCAAAAACATTTTGAAAAACCCAAAAATCCCAAAAACAAGTTTTAATGTTTCTCTTTCAGTTCCTTAGAGAAATCATTCTCTTACTTCTCATCATCTCATTATGTTATTCCCAGTTTTCCAGCTTCTATGTCCTGTTATTCATCATCACTGTTTATCTTCTTCAGTAAGGTTTTCACTCTGTGTGTTACTCTCTCGATAGTAATCTTACTTCCATAGAAGTTAAGAGTTTTGCGATATTGCTACGACTTTGCCTACTCTTGATTCTAAGTTAGGAAAAGATTGTTTAACTAAAGTCTTGTTGACGAGTGAAAGGCAGAGGAGAAAAACATCAATAGAAAACTTCTATTTTCTCCCATCCATGAGCGACTAAACACATCCGGGCAATAACAAAGGCAGGAAGGTATCTAGTTCTCTAATCTCTCGATGATCTCTCTACCTTCGATAAATCCAAAAACATTTTGAAAAACCCAAAAATCCCAAAAACAAGTTTTAATGTTTCTCTTTCAGTTCCTTAGAGAAATCATTCTCTTACTTCTCATCATCTCATTATGTTATTCCCAGTTTTCCAGCTTCTATGTCCTGTTATTCATCATCACTGTTTATCTTCTTCAGTAAGGTTTTCACTCTGTGTGTTACTCTCTCGATAGTAATCTTACTTCCATAGAAGTTAAGAGTTTTGCGATATTGCTACGACTTTGCCTACTCTTGATTCTAAGTTAGGAAAAGATTGTTTAACTAAAGTCTTGTTGACTTGGTAGAGCTCCATCGGGGCCGTAAAGCTATCTACTTCGCCACCAGTGCCATATAGCCAGGAGGGCTGCTCGGCCGCAGGCTTGATATTGATAGTAGGCAGGATGAGGCCTCCTCCAAGAAGACAATGTTTTACTAAACCCCCTTTTCCTAACTGCCCAATCTTGCGTAGTCATTTTCTTGGCATTGTTAGCCAATACAACGAGCCTCTTTGGAAGAAAAGAAAAACCATTAGGAGTGTTCGTCACACCTTGTGTCTGTTAGATACGTACATCGATTTTATGTCAAGAAGAAGTGTTCTCCATCTCTTTGATTTTCAACTTCGTCAATTTGAGCTAATGGAGCCAGGACAAGAATGGGTCTTCCTTAATCCATGGGAAATATGTGCTGGTTGGTGTAACCTTCTCAGACATGTCCAGTACCGCAAATATCTTGCATGGTACCTCAAATGGCTTTTGTATTTATCTAGTGTTTAAGCTTTCTCTTATCCTATCGAAAAGCTTTGTGATCCTGTCTTCCTGGTTAGAATCAACTCGTGTCTTGTAAACTTTCCCTTGTCTTATGTAATCTCAGCTTCCGCATATTGAGTTGTTTCGACACCTTGTACACATGGTATCAGAGCCATACGGTGTGCCTTGTTTTTCCTTCCCTTCTTTTCAGAGAGAGAGAGAGTAATTGTGAGACTAGTGCCCCTGCTCGACGTTATTGCCTACTGCCCAGCCATGGATACCCCACCTGAGATATTGACTGCCCCCTTCTCCCTTGAACCTTCTTCCTCCTTCCGAAGTTCTAATGCCAGCATAGAATCACTGTATGAAATAACACACAAGAATTGTGATGCTAATCAAGTGGCCAATACTAAACTGCCATTGATCAATCCGTATACAGCTTTTCATAAGCCCTCTGAAGGACCTATAAGACGAATAAGGACATTGATCAGACAGCCTGCCTCAACAGCCCTTGAATACATACAGACCAGTAAGTTCAGTCAACATCCTATACTTGGGACACAAAGAGAACAATTTGTATCTCTGCAATTGCCAGCAGAATTCCCTGGACTATGGACTGAAAAGGGATATTCCCATCTCCATTTTGGAGCCATAAGACTTGCCCTGACATATCATGGACGAAAAGGACTGCCTGTGACTGCCCGAATGGCCCTTTTGGACACAAGATACATGGAATATCAACACGCAGTAATTGGAACAATTGAGACAACATTAAATGCAGGAACGGTCTTTGTGACCCTTTTCCCTAACTTCTGCATGTCTCTCAGGGATCCGAAGCTGCTAACAGCCTTGCAGGTACAACTGCAACTCTGCGGAGCCACAATGGAATCAGATTCCATTGAAGCCACTCTTCATTACCAGATGGCGTACCGGGTACAGAACCATGCTTTGGACATAAGCATGCCAAACGATGCCCAGAATGCCTTACTCATTGTGGCCGACTATCATGATCAAAGAGCTCCAACATGCATTCACATCCCCAGGCAAATTCCAAGAGCAGAACTCCTGAAGCTTCTGCCAGAAAAATGGGTGACAGATTATGAGCAAATCAAGAAAAGGACGGTGCCAATTTCACCAATCCAGTCTACAACTCCTACCTTCTTAAGAGACAGAGAAGGAGCGGTTACCATCAAGTTTGATCGCTCAGCAGGAAAAGAACCATCAGCACCTCCCATTTTCCCAACCATGTTTATGGTACAGCCGGTACCAAGAAGGAAAAAGCCAGACTCCCTCAACAAGATCATTCATTCCTTTGATGGACAAGGTAATCCAACATACTTCTTTCGGGATCCTCAATCTCAGCATTGCTACTGGGATGTGGCAAGATGTCCAGACTATTGCGACTGCGAAGATTGTGAAGGACCAGACTACTCCAAGAAAAGGAGTAAGATAAGGTGTCAGACCAGGAGAAATCTCCCAGAATCAGAAGATGATTCCGATTCGGATGAAGAAACTACCTTCACTCTGCCCGCAACAAAAAAGAGTCCATCTCTGTACCAACGTTACCAAAACGGAGACCAGACCGTTGGACCCCTTGGACAACCCTCTGGAAAGTTTGACTACATTGTCAACTATGGGACTCCTCCCTCCAGACCAGAGCCAAGCCCAATTATCCCTTCAGAATGGGATAAGGAAGTCAAACCACCATCATCACCTCTAACAACAGTTTCACCACAACACCACCAAGCATGGCAAGACTTTGAAGACCTATCAAAAGACATACGACGTCCGCTAAAGCAAAAGCAGACGATATTGCCCTGCTACAAACCGATTCTCAAGTGGCGAAAAAAGAATGCTTTGACTATGGAAAACAACCATTATCCAGAGCTTGTGGAAAAAGCAGAACCAGCTCCTAGTGAGAATCTACCCATGAAGATTCAAACCTGTTCTCAGGAAGTACAGTTGCTTGAACAATACAAGAACAGCACCCAGGTTCCCTTACCAGTCATGATGATGCAGCCGGAACCAGCAGACCTGACATTTTCAACCCTTGATGAACATACGGTCAACAACGTCAGGTATACTTCCAAGATTCCAATACCCACAGCTGTAGATACACAAGGAAACGTGCAGCGCAACAGCCTCGCAGAAACAGTACTCAACTGGCAAACCCAGAACGCGATATCCCAGAATGAAGCACTGAAGATCATCCACAAGAAAGTAGAAAAGGTGGAAAACCGGATAGAAAAAAGCGAGCACCATCTGCATCGCCAGATCCAGCTGCAAAATACCAACATCTCTCAGAAGCTAGACCAGCAACATGACCAGACACATGAAGTGTTAAGAGTTCTTCTTCACTCATTGGATAATTTCGAACAAGGACGACATCCATCACATTTCCAGTCAGACCCAGATGAAGAAATTGCCAGATTAAAGAGATTGATTAAAGCTGCCCAAGAAAAGCCCTCTTGGGACAGATTTTATGGATACAGGAAGAACTTCTTCCTACTCTCCTTTAGAGAAACCAGCCAAAGGTCACTATTTGTTCGGAGATCCGAACAAAAAGGATGTTGCAGACATCAGAGAGATTGCTAGGAAACAGCAGAAACAAGAAAGACAAAAGAGTAGGTCTCAACAAGAAAAGCATACGCAAGAACAGCGAAGAATCGAGATTCGAGAAGGAAAAAAGAAGACGACTGAGTCCTCTCAAAAGCAGAAATCTCCTAGCCCTACAAAGTACCAAAGCGACGAAAGTTCTTCCGAACAACGAATGCCTACTCAACAACTTTTGATAAAAGAAGATCAACCCTCAGTTTCAGTTCCACATTGGATGAAACCAAACGAGTCAAGACATCTTCTCAAAGATGCAAGAATCCATTATTCCATGGACCCTTGGGATTTTGAAGTTAATGAAGATTCAGATGAAGTAGAAATTTTCATGACAAAACCCCAAAGCAAGGAATCAACAGAAGAGTTCTCCGAATCATCACTCTCGGAGACATTGACCGAAAGCACCGAAAGCACAGAGGATCAGCCAACATCAGAGTTTTCCACTGAATCAGAATTGTGCGAAATACCTCTAGCTTTTATGGCCGATAATCCGCCACAAGTCAATGAACCAGAAAGCTCTTCAGACAATTCCATGGAAGATAGGCCGAACCAGACAGCAAAAGAGACAGGATCTTTTGCATTCACCATTGACGATATCGACATAGACCAATGGCCGCAGCGATTCAAAGATTTTTACGCATGGTGCCTTCAGAAAAGATTGACGGTAACTTCCTCAGTCGAAATATTGTCAGAACTGACAACAAAGTTTAGAGGAATGCTACAAACTTGGTGGAATCAGCTAACGGAGCAGAT
This sequence comes from Melastoma candidum, assembly GCA_023653495.1. Taxonomy (NCBI): domain Eukaryota; kingdom Viridiplantae; phylum Streptophyta; class Magnoliopsida; order Myrtales; family Melastomataceae; genus Melastoma; species Melastoma candidum. The sequence goes on from CM042880.1 coordinate 270,265, forward strand.
TCAAATTCAACTTATCAGCCTTCCATTCCAAGAGTTTCTTGCACAACTATACATAAACTTCGTTAAAAGGAAAAAATATGCGAGTTGTGTTGACTATATTTTATGGAGGTCTTGGCTCTTGTTAATGTTTTCACAAGAGGAAATGTAAAAGTCAATAAGCCGGATTAGCACAGAACACCAAACAAAAGACCAAAGAAGAGGGAAAGGCAAAGCATGTATTCTAAGCAACTAAAAACTCTGCCCAACTGTAGCAGTGAAGACCTCAGGTAAAAAGTGTCCCAAAAGTTAGATGACAACTGCGAACACACCACCCCACACGGTCTTCTTCATAGCCTTGTTAGAATTGACAAGCGACTCCTTCTGAGCCTCGAGTGCCTCGATCTCCTTTTGCTGGTTAATAGACCTCACACAAAGAGCGATGAACGAGCAACCCAAGCATGTGTGGATTACAGCGTTGTTATTTGAAGCCTTCATGAGCAGCGACAACACTCTGTTCACTGCCTCCATCCCAATACAACTAACTCACGACTGCTACCAACAGCTGGAAATCTTGCGATCTACCTAGCAAGAAATCACGGCCCCACAGTAAGGCAAGCATTGTTAACTAAAGTAAATTAACCACAAACGATATAGCGGAAGCACAACACAGCGATACAATTTCAGAAACCCATTCGGCCAGAATAGAATCGAATAACATCGCCGTGGTACGTACACACGACTCGCAAAGCGGTTCCAGTCATCAGAAATTACCAACCACACAGCAGCAGGGGGGGGGATTTCGTCCCCGATCGGAAACCCTAAATTTATTCGGAAAACAGTCGATTAGGTATGGCCACTGCTCGGCGGCTGCTGGGGGAAGAAGCCTCCTGTTGGTTTTGAGTTTGGGGGGGGGGGGATTTCGTCCCCGATCGGAAACCCTAAATTTATTCGGAAAACAGTCGATTAGGTATGGCCACTGCTCGGCGGCTGCTGGGGGAAGAAGCCTCCTGTTGGTTTTGAGTTTTTTCCGTTTTTCCCCAAAATTTAATTTTAAAGAAGATTTTAAAAAATAAATTTCAAAGAAATTGGAAACGAAGAACAGTCTTAAATTTTCAGCACTCATTTGTCCGGCAGCAGCTCTCAATGAGTCGGGTCACGTCTCCATTATTTCCCTACTTATCTTTGATCGGGGGTGTGGTGTGGCTGCGTTTTCTTGCATTAGTTAAAAAAAAAAAAAAAAGAACAGAAAGAGAATATGTATATATATTAATTGTATCACCACACATACAGAGGGGTGGTGGCGCAGTTGGTTAGCGCGTAGGTCTCATAGCTTCTGAGTTATCCTGAGGTCGAGAGTTCGAGCCTCTCTCACCCCAATTTCCCACCGTTGTTTTTTTACTTATTTTCTTAAAAATGCCTCGTGTTATCTTTGGGATAGCACGTTGCTTCCATATTTTGATTTTATAAAGAGATATATAATTTTTATACAATCTCCACCTTACCCGCTAATTTTGACACCGTTGTTTTTTTACTTATTTTCTTAAAAATGCCTCGTGTTATCTTTGGGATAGCACGTTGCTTCCATATTTTGATTTTATAAAGAGATATATAATTTTTATACAATCTCCACCTTACCCGCTAATTTTGACCTTTTGTTATTTTGTTTTAAAAGGGACTCGGAGGACGACTTTTATTTGACTTAAATAGCAAGGATATCCAAATTTTACTGCTAAAAACGTCAAAAAAATCGGAATAAAATACAAAAAATTAATTTTCTTCTGATCAAAACAAACGGACGATTATTACATATTATAAGAGTTACATACAGTTAACAACAGTTTGTCAAAGTCTCCATTACTCAACCAAAAATTTAAGTATATAGATGAATAAAGTCATCCTGCAATATAACATGGTCAGCCGTTCAACATTTAATCAAGCTCTCACCACCACATAATGGCAATGCCATTGCCACAAGAAGCTCTCTGTTCATTTCATTTGACGAAACAATAAACCAAGCGCTAGATCCGACTAGAATCATGTGTCATCACTGCGTGGTTCCACCACTTGTCGGTTCTCAACTTCCATGAGAAGCAGAGCACGCAAACAACTGCATGACTTCTCTTAGGGCACCTGATATTTCATCGGGCATGTTACCCCAGACTCGGATCAATATTATCGTCGATCCTTATCCTTGACCCATCAAAGCCAGAGCTACACCGTCTCTTCTTGGAGCTGATTGACCATGTTCTTCTCCACGGGATGATGCACTTGTAGCCATGCTTGTGAACATGTTCACCAAATTCGTAGGAAGAACGGTTGGATCAAACGGAAAGCGTGATGTTGGGTTGGTGGAATTGTTATTTTCTTTGCCAGAGGGACATTCATGAATACATTTGAGAAATTTGCTGGAATGGAGCTAGTATCAAAACGAAAATGATCTGAACGGAGGTGCAGCATCCCCAGTGCTTCGTGATCTGCCAGTAGATTGCCCTGGGAAATGCATCATTGTCATGCTACGTAATGCACTCCGCTACAAGGAAGAAACCTATCTTGAGTACTGAATTCATCCAGTAGTCCTATTTAGATAAAGAAATGTGCCCAATACTGCATTTCATCGTCAGTTACGAATATTTGAATGAGTAGCAATGTCATTTGGTCTTAAAAATGCCGGGACAACGTACCTAACGAGCAATGAATTCCATTTTTGACTTATTAATCGGGAGAACATGTGAAAGTGCACATCCACGACATAGTTATCAAATCTGAAGAAGATAGCAAGCATGTGAATCATTTACAAGAGGCCTTCCGAGAAAATGCAACGAACAAATTAAAGCTAAACCCACTACAGTGCGCATTCAGCGTGCAAGGGTGATGAAATAGATCAACATGTTAGAATATGACCCGATGTGATATTCTATTGAAGAAGATATTACCCGCCAGATTGTTTGTAATATATGAGAATATAATTAGATATTTTTGTTATATATTAGATATTGTAGCCGTAATAATATTAATTAATATTTGGACAAATCTTAACCATATTATCTGGTGACTTGATGGACGTACCGGAGTAAAAGTTCAGATATATAAATTGGTCCCCCTCTACCCATTAGGGTTACAGTTTTGTATAGCTTCTAAAGTAAGAGTTCTCCATCGACGTTTTCTCTATAAATCAAGGAAATGGCAAAAAGGGATAAACCAATTTATAGATGTGTTCTCTCTAGATTAAGATGTCTTCTGCATCAGGTATAAACAACTCAGGTGTATGTAGAAAGTTATTTTGTCTTGATTAATAAGCTTATATTATTTTATTTATAGTTGATAGAGTGTGGATGAATTGTTTGTTCAAGGTTAAAACAGAAAGAAGTTTTTTTGGGATGAATCTAGTGATAAGAAATCTTACACAACAAGTTAAGAATAATCAAGCGCTTACCATCATCTCATCTAAAAACAAAATGGAATTGCATTCCTTTTCAGGAAAAACAATTCGAAACTGTTTGGGGAAAACAGAAGCGGCATTCTGGATGCTCAAAACTTATTTAGCAAATTCTCTTGTGGTAATGCCCCCTAATCCATGCAAATGTTCGTGTCATATGTGACAGCGAGCCCATTATCCATTGGAGCTATGTTAGTCTAAGAAGGGTGAGAGCGAGAGCAACAAGAAGTGATTTACTATTTGTCATGATTATTGATTGAAATCGAGCGAAGGATTCGCCAATGAGAAATTATGCTTGTCAATATGTTATTTCGTGATGAAGTTGATACATTACATGGGCAGATGAGCACACCTTCAAGGTCAATCCTTGTCAATCAAGGTAGTGGTGGTATCTCGCTCGCAAGTTATCAATGCTTTCTTCGAAAGTCCCTTATTAACCAAAAGGATTAGTAAATGTAGTCTAGTATTGTCTACTTTTACTTCACAGTATCGAGGCGTTAAAAGACAAGTCCTCGCAGATTTCCTTGCTAATTATTTGGAAACATTGACATGAAAGTGAAAAATGGCAAGTATTGTTCGAGGGTTCATCCACCATAAAGGGACAGGAGTCGGAGTGGTAATAGAAGCTCTATGTGGGATTAGAACAAAGTTGACTTACAAAATCTAAGATTGAAAATCTAATAATGCAGCTGAATATGAAGCTGTCGTAGTTGCGCTTCCAGTATTAATCGAGCCTACATGCGGGAGGTATTGCCAGACACATTGGAGTTGAGAAGACACTATCAATGCCGAAAGAGCATTTTTACTAACCAGGGATGAACAAATAGATTCAAGCTCTCATCCTTCGATGTGTTGTGTGCTAACAAGTGATGAACCGAGTTCAATCACAAGGACTCTATACCCCCTACCCATTCTTTAACGACTGTGGGAGCATGTCGACATGGACATTATGTTAGGATTACCCGGATGCAGAGGTAAAGGGATTCGCTCATGATTGTGGTCGACCGCTTTTTAAAGATGGCGAATTCTATTTCTTGTAACAAGAACGACTATGTTACACATGTTGTTGATCTCTACTTTCAAGAAGTGTTGATCTTATAGGGAGTTCCAAAGATGAATTGTCCAGCCTGACAAGTCGGGCCGGCCTTACTATTGATAGTCAAGTCGGGGTCGGCCCGACTTACGAATGCGACAAACTATCTGGCCTGGCTTGACAAAATTTAAAAATATTTAATATTAAATAAAAAATATTTTAAAAAATGAAAAAAAAAAATTGAAGCTCGAACCGTGCTCGAAGGAGAATTGTGTAAATATGACTTTGTAGATGTTCGGGCTCAGGCGGGCTCGGCCTAAAAATTTTTGGACGGACATGAGTGCGGGTTTGACTAAACAGTGCTCGGTCAAGCTCCGGCCCGAACTCAAACTCTATAATTTTTTATTCGGACTGGGTTCGGGTTGAGATATCCAAGCCCGACCCGACTAATTAATTCTCAATTTTCTAATATCGGCAAATTCATTGTGGAAAAATTTGCCCTCGATATGTCTTCTTGTTCGATAACTATATCAATCGATTGTATTTCACGAAAATTTTATAAAATAAAGAACTATAATATTATTCAAAATTGTTTAAGACGGAATTTGTTTTATGTAAAGTAATGAAATGAATGTTTAGAAATCAGACGTGAAACGTCTCGATTTTCGAGAACTTCAGAAAACTAATAATTTCTCGTTCATTGTGAATAGTTGTGAATGCTATTATGACTCCGAGAAGTAACTGTCGAGACTTTTCATCTGTCGAAACTCTTTATAACGAGACGTTTCATATCATGACATTTTTGTCTATATGACGTTTCATTTGTTTATACTATAAATAGATGGCTTTATAATTCGGCTACAACTAAAGTTTTAGAATCAATAAAAAATTCTCTCATTCTTTATTCGCGTTGTATTCTCTCATTTTCCTTATTCCTCTTTCCGTTTTATAACATCGTTCATTTTCTCATTGTGCTATGGAATGCATGCCTTGGATTTTAAGGTTACATTGCAATCTCAGGGTTCGGACCGTGATCCGATTTATATATAAAATATTTACCAATAATCCTCGTCACAGAGTCGATACCGGCAACTGTAAAATTAAATTAATAACTTCTCAGACATTTTATATTCTGGCGGCTACTGAACAAAGTTTTTAAATTAAAATAAAAACTAAAAATAAAAATTAAAGTTATGCTACTCACATCCGCTGGTATACAATAAAAAAAAGCCACTCTATTTTTTTTAACGAAAAGGATTGTGCAAGAACATTTTTATTCACATAATTTTCTAGAATTCAAATTTATAAATTATGTATAATTTATTTTTAAATTTAATAATTTGAATATTTGAAGGAAAGACAAAACAAACCGGGACGGACTTCCCTCTGCGAGGTCAGCAACAGCACTTGTTCACTGGCGCTTCGTAAAATCAGAAAGAAGAAGAGGAGACGACATTCCCCCCTCTCCGCTGGCAGAAACTCCCTCCTATCGAGTCGTAGCCGATGTACTTCACATGGGGAAGAATCGGAATTCTCAACCACCAGAGCTTGTCTCTGGCGATCTCGGCATCGGCGGAGGTGGTTCCGATTCATCGGTGTTCTGCGACCGTTGCTCGGGACGACTCCGCAGGATCTGCGATAGCTTTAGCCTCAAGTGCCTCGTCGTGTTGGTCCTAGGGTCCGCCGCTTTCCTTTGTTGGATTTCCTGGATTCTTCCTGCGTCTCACGGGCTGGACTTCCGTTACGATTCGTCGGATGCGGTCAAAACCCGGGGTATAGAGCTTTTCTGGATGGAACCCTACGCCTTTGCGGTTTTTGTTGATTTGGATTAGGCGTCTTTTTGGCTCTTTGTTGGACAGGAGGAAGGGCCTGAAGTGCAGGACAGTATTAAAAGGGAGGAAGTGTTGCAGATAGTGCAGAATGAAGCTCTGGGTAAAGAAGAAGGAAGTTGGTCTTGCGGGGAAGTGTTGGAATGTGAAGCAGGCCACGAAGCAAGCAACCCAGGACAAGTAGGAGCCCAGGCCGGAGGACACAAGTGATACAAGTCTGAACACAGCCAGCCCAAGCGGCCCAAGGTTACATTGTACAGTGTAACAACCAGGCGCGCGCAGCAAGCAGCAGACAAGAGGGTCGAGGTTGTTAGCGTTCTGTTTCTGTTTTGTGTATATAGCAATGATGAAGGACAACTAAGAATCAATGAGAAAATTCTATCCAAAAGTTTTTCTCCGTCTTCATCTTCTTCTTCTTCTTCTTCCTCTCTTGTCTTCACCTATCCTCCTTTTCTTCCTTCTTCTCATCTCGCTTTCACCTCCTCTCGTGCACTTTCTTCTACATGGTATCAGAGCCTTGAAGGCTGAATCACGCTAGTTCTAGCTGCTATAAGATGGAAAGCCCGATGCAAACTATCCCTCACCTCAATTCTGGACAACAGCAGACCCCTGGTTCAGGGATTTCGGAACAGGGCATGGCTGGGAACATGACACAGATGCCGATTCCGTCAGGTATTTTCTCGTCCATGGTGAAGTTAGATGACAATAACTACCCTGTTTGGAAGGGTCAAATTCTGGCAGCTGTGATAGCGGGAGGACTGGAGGATTTTATCTTTGGACAGTCTCTTCCGCCTCCTATGTCTGTAGAAGATACTGGGATGGTGTCAAATCCAGCATATAGAGTTTGGCAGCGAAATGACAAGATGGTCATGAGTCTGTTGTTTTCTGCTTTGACTGCTGACCCATTAAGCCAAGTGGTAAACTGTAAGTCTTCAAGTGAGGTATGGGAAGCACTGCGCAGTCGCTATGAATCAACCTCTACTACTCGCATCATTAATCTGCGCAATCAGATGCAACAGCTTCGGAAAGACGGCAGAACAATGCAGCAGTACCTCAGCAACTTGAAGACAATTTCTGATCAACTAAGTGCCGTCGGGGAGCCAGTCCAGTATAGGGACTACATTTGGTACATGCTGGAGGGTCTACCGGCTGAATATGACTCTGTCGTGACTGCGGTTTATAGTAGAGCAGATCAGCCCAGTATAGACGAAGTGCAGAATCTTTTGTTGAGCTTTGAGATGCGGCTGGAGAGGAGACAAGGGTTGGACAGCTTCATTCCTCAGGTACAGCTTTCCTCTCTTCACACTAATTCTGAACAGCCTCTGTCTATACCACAGAAACAATCTCCTCAGCTTCCCTTCCAAGCCAGTTCCCATAAAGCTAACCCTGCCTCTCCACAACCTGGCCTACTGGGTCGCCCACCTTCCAGACCATACAGTCCCACGAACCAGTCCTTTAGACCCAATGCCTACCCCAGAAGCTTTGGCAAACCAAAACCCAGGTGCCAGATATGTCAGAAATTTGGGCATACTGCTGTGAATTGCTTTCATCGACTAAATCCTTCCTTTCAACATCCACCACAAGTATACTCTACCTTACATTACCCTTCTCAGTACCCTTCTCCTAACCCAGCTCACTACCCCTTCCCGGGCTATTATCCACCTCCCTACACATCTTCATACCCCTGTCCTTCCCAGTTTCCACAAAGCCCAGTTCACACCTTTCCACCAACACAGCTACCTACTGCACCATTCCCGTATCATCCGTCTCCAGAGGTGCCTAAACAGACCTCTTCTGATACTTGGCTGATGGACTCTGGGGCCACCCATCATGTTACTCCCACCTCTGAGGATCTCCATAATCTCTCTGTGTATCAAGGTATGTCCTCTGTTGTAGTGGGTACTGGAAACTCTGCTAGTATACTTCACACAGGCAATGCCATCTTACCTACTCTGTTGTCTGGTCATCTCCATCTTAAGGATGTCCTTCATACTCCCACTTTATCTAGAAAACTTGTCAGCATCTCCAAACTATGTCAAGATAACCATGTTACAGTCGAATTTACATCCAATTCTTTTTGTGTTAAGGACAACATCAGCAGACAAATCCTCCTAAAGGGACAGATGGAGAACGGGCTATACAAACTCCCGTCCCAGTTTCTCTCACTCCTCAGTAACCCATCTTCTTCATCTGGCCAGCTCGACTTCCATCCCTGTGCATACTCCACCACAAGAGTCTTACCTGCTGATAGAGCTACATGGCACTCTAGATTAGGTCATCCTTGTCTAGCTATCTTAAACAATGTGCTGAACTCTTGTAATCTCTCCAGCAGCTCAAACAAGCTTCCTTTTTGTCAATCTTGTGCAATGAGCAAGCATCACAGGTTGCCCTTTAATTTGTCTGATTCTCGTGCGGCCAAACCTTTCCAATTACTTCATACTGATGTGTGGGGACCTTCTCCAATTCGCTCAGTCACTGGTGATCGGTTTTTTATGCTAGTGATTGATGATGCTACACGATTTACTTGGATTTATTTTCTTCACAACAAATCCCAAGCTTTAACGGCATTTCAACAATTTCACAGAATGGTTGTGACTCAGTTTCAAACCACCATTGGTGCAGTAAGATCAGATTGGGGAGGAGAGTTTAGACCTCTTCAGTCTTATCTTCTTAAACAAGGCATCATACATCAACTAGCTTGTCCCTATACCCCTCAACAAAATGGAGGGTAGAGAGGAAAAATAGGCACATTGTGGAGGTTGGTTTGGCTTTACTTCTTCATGCATCTATTCCACATCAATATTGGGTTTATGCTTTCCATGAAGCCGTCTCCATCATAAATACACTTCCCTCCAGAATTTTAAAGTTTCAAACTCCCACTGACCTTCTAATTGGACAGAAACCTGACTACAACTCACTTCGAGTTTTCGGGTGTCAGTGTTTCCCTTATCTAAGGCCATACAATACTCATAAACTTGAACCTCATTCTCTTCCATGTGTCTACTTGGGCAGAAGTACCTATCATAAAGGCTATATTTGTCTCAATTATAAGACGGGTCGCCTTTATGTCTCTAGGGACGTTTTGTTCAATGAAACAGCCTTTCCATTTCAGTCAGATCCGCCTTGTACAACTCCTGTTCCACGTTTAGCCTCCTATAGCCCCTGTGTTCTGTTCCCAGTTAGCTCTCTTCAGCCTCAACAGAAAGGAGACAGGATTTCCCCTCAGTCCAGTGATTCATTACCTCATCATCCTCCTGTCTCTTCTATATCATCTTCCCCTATAGTTCAACCTCTTCCACCAAGTTCAGAAAATCCTATCAGTTCTACTACAACAGAGCATGTACCTCTCACACAGGAACACAGAGGTGGGAATACTCATTGCATGGTTACCCGGTCCAAAGCTGGAATTTTTAAACCAAAACTGTACCTTACTATCTCTACCACACACAACCCAGACCCTAACCTGTCCTTGACAAAAGATACCATACCCCATGAACCATCTTCTCTAGTAGAGGCTATTCAGGTCCAGGTGTGGAGAGAGGCCATGCAGGCTGAACTGGAGGCTTTGAGGTTGAACGACACTTGGACTCTGGTTCCACGTTCGCAGGCACAGAAGGTTATAGGCTGCAAGTGGGTTTTTAAGGTGAAAATGAACTCAGATGGTACCCTTGAGAGGTGTAAAGCCAGGTTGGTTGCCAAAGGATTTCATCAGACTGCAGGTGTGGATTTTACGGAGACCTTCAGTCCAGTGGTAAAGCTACAAACCATACGAGTTGTTTTGTCTTTGGCAATCACCTATAATTGGCCTTTGCGGCAATTGGATGTTCACAATGCTTTTCTTAATGGTGAGCTCTCTGAAACAGTGTTTATGCAGCAACCACCAGGCTTTGAAGATCAAAATTTTCCTTCGCATGTGTGTAGGTTGCACAAGGCACTGTATGGACTGAAACAAAGTCCACGTGCTTGGTTTCTGAAATTGAGTACATGCTTATTGCAGTGGGGTTTTCAGAATTCCAAAGCTGATGCGTCCATGTTTTTTCAACTATCGAGTACTGGACTAATTATTGTACTCATCTACGTGGATGACATCATTGTCACAGGGTCTAATCTAGTTGGAATTTCTGATCTCTTACCGAAGTTACATCAGCAGTTTGCTTTGAAGGATTTAGGTGACTTGTCATATTTCTTGGGCTTTCAAGTGACACGGCAAGATGGTATGCTGCATTTGTGTCAAGAAAAATATATTGTTGATTTGTTAAAGAAAGCCGACATGGGAAATTGTAAAGGCATAGCTACACCTATGGCAACAACAGGAACTCTGTCAAGATATGAGGGTGAAGTCTTATTGGATCCTACTACCTATCGCAGCTTAGTTGGGGCACTTCAGTATTGTACTAATACGAGGCCTGATTTAAGTTACTCTGTCAATAAAGCTTGCCAATTTCTACAGCAGCCTACCATGGTCCATTTGCAGGCAGTAAAGCGGATATTGAGATATTTACAAAGCACAAAAAGCTTTGGTATAACAATTACAGCAGGGCAGACCATAGACATCTCCTGTTTCACGGATGCAGATTGGGCGAGCTGCCCTGATGACAGAAGGAGTACGAGCGGCTATTGCACTTTTCTTGGTCCTAACTTGGTGTCATGGGCATCACATAAACAGAAGGTTGTTTCCCGATCAAGCACAGAGGCTGAATTCAGAAGCCTTGCTGATGGCGTCGCTGAGGTGATGTGGGTACAGCGCCTGCTTGGAGAATTAAACATCCCAGTGTCTGGTGTTCCTGTGCTTTACTGTGACAATATAAGCACTATATATTTGGCAGCTAATCCGATTCTTCACGCTCGCACAAAGCATGTTGAAATTGACTTCCACTTTATCAGGGAGAAAGTAATGGCAGGGCAAATTCAGGTACTTCATGTAACTTCTGAAGACCAAGTGGCTGATCCGTTGACTAAAGTGATACCTGCACAAAAGTTTGTGTCTATCAGAAGTAAGTTGACTGTATCACATAAACCAAGCAGTGTGAGTGTGGTATCGTTCTCTGGACTGGATATTCCAGAGTCGCTAGAAGAACAAGGTGGAGAGGACACTGGGATGGTAGATATGCAGGAAAATGTTGGACAGGAGGAAGGGCCTGAAGTGCAGGACAGTATTAAAAGGGAGGAAGTGTTGCAGATAGTGCAGAATGAAGCTCTGGGTAAAGAAGAAGGAAGTTGGTCTTGCGGGGAAGTGTTGGAATGTGAAGCAGGCCACGAAGCAAGCAACCCAGGACAAGTAGGAGCCCAGGCCGGAGGACACAAGTGATACAAGTCTGAACACAGCCAGCCCAAGCGGCCCAAGGTTACATTGTACAGTGTAACAACCAGGCGCGCGCAGCAAGCAGCAGACAAGAGGGTCGAGGTTGTTAGCGTTCTGTTTCTGTTTTGTGTATATAGCAATGATGAAGGACAACTAAGAATCAATGAGAAAATTCTATCCAAAAGTTTTTCTCCGTCTTCATCTTCTTCTTCTTCTTCTTCCTCTCTTGTCTTCACCTATCCTCCTTTTCTTCCTTCTTCTCATCTCGCTGTCACCTCCTCTCGTGCACTTTCTTCTACACTCTTGAGGTTAAATTACGGAGTTCGACAGTGTTGTTGTTGACTTCTATTTTATTTTATTTTTTCTCTTGATTTCCATGATGAGAAAATCAGTTGACTGTTTTTTTACTTCGAATCTGGTTTGGTGATTGTTGATTTGAGTCGACGATGTGGCTGTCGCAGTAAAATGCAGCAGCATGGTGCGTTTGTGTCTCTGAGGTTAAGATTATGGAATTCTGTGAGTGCCGCCATTTGTTCATTCCGAGTCTAATTTGAAGAATATCAAGGAGACTACAACATCTGTTAGACTTTGTTGTTTTGATTGTGCTTTTGTCTTAATTGGGATGGTTTCTCCACGTCTAGTCAAATATAAATGGTAGTTTCAGTTATCCGAATTTCTTTTAAACCTTCTTATCCTGTGTTTGAGAAGGGCCCTTTGTTGTTTTATCCACAGGATTATTTATGTTAAGAGGATCCAACTTTGCACTTTTTCTTATTTTCGGTTTCTCCTGCTAGTTTTGATGAATTGCTTTAGTTCATGTGGATTTATTTGTAAGATTGCTCCGGTCTACTTTCTTGTGCTCTTCATAAACTTTGTTGCTAATTTCTATGGAAGTGATTTTCCCTTGTTTGATTCACACCCATGTTCAGCCACAATTCAGGCATCCTTCAAGCTGCAAAAACCTGTTCGAGAGCTGATTTCACATATTAAGAGATTGGAATACGATATATATGGGGAAATAAGTGTCCCTGATACAAAGGTACACCACATATTACCCATGTACCTTAACGTCTCACCCCTCCAGGTATTTCGCTTTGTTCTCGAAGATAACACTGATTAAAATTTTAACAAGCAGGTGGTCTTGTTATCAATGCACAAATCGGATTCATCTGACTATACCGATATTACTTTCGGTGTTCTTACTGACCCAAGTAATAGTACTTCAGTCAATCAAGTTGATCAAAGTCTTCTTAAGTCGCTCTTTGTGGAGTTGTTCCTTCGGCAATCAAATCTGACTCTGACTACCGTTTTATTTGGCGAGACTTTTGACTTTGAAATTCTAAAATTTCCTGGAGGACTAACTGTGATCCCCACAAATTCTGCTTTCATTTGGAAAATACCAAATATCTTATTCAACTTTGTCTTGAATAACTCAATCACAAAAATACAGAAATACTCTTTTGAGTTCAGGGAACAATTGAAGCATGGATTACTCCTCGGTTCCCATGAGGTAATGGTAATATCTTTTTGGTGCATTGCATTGAGGTCAGTGGACTTAGGTAATGTTGAATGGTTATTTTTCAAGTCATGGTAATAAAATTCCTGACTAGGGGACAAGAAACCGTGACGGCTTCAAATTTCGATGTTGTGCCAATCAAGGGTGATTGGTGTGTAAAGTGCTCCTCCGCTAACAGAATGTTAGGAGGAATTTGAGTTTCACCTTTCAGTTGCAATTAACTTGAATAGGCTTCCACACCTGAATGTGCATTGCATCACTATTTGGCCTTCAATTTCACATTATCTTTATTGACAATGCACAATGCCTGGCTGAAATGAATGTTTGACAACATTTTTGCTTCTGTTCACTGCAGAATATTTATCTGCAAGTTTCAAATAAGAATGGATCAACAGTAGATCCTCAAGTGACTGTTCATGCTTCTGTGATATCTGATATTGGAAGCCTTTTACCAGTGCGATTAAAAGAATTGGCTGCAATAATTACTGACCCTCATGCAGAGAATCTTGGGCTTAACTATACGGTTTTTGGAAATGTGAATAGTGTGTGTTTGTCTTCATATATGAGAGAACCTATAGAGGCTGATTCTCCAACCCCTTCTCCGGATCCATCACCTGGGCCTAATTATCATGGAGAATCGCGTAGCCCCTCGCCCAGTCCCTCTGTCCGCCACCCAACAGAGATGTAATATTGTCATTGTCCCTCTTTGTCGGTTACTTCTGCACTTTCTCCTCTGCAATGTCCTAATTGGCCTGCTTTTAGTGGTGCTTCCCGCAGATCTCCGTCTCAATATATAGGGCATTCATCCCCTTCTCCTGCTTCTCGTCTGCCTCCCAAGCATTTCAAATCTCCCTTATCTCCAGCTTTTTCACCCTTAGCTGGGGTAAATTTGGCAAGCTCAAAGTCTTCAAGGGTGGAACCTCCCATGAGTAAGTTTCCAATTGAACATACTTTAAATCATTTATCTTTAACGTTGATGAGTTGCCAATATTTATTGTCCTTTTGCCTCATGGTGTTTACTTGTGTTAATGCTGGCAATCCAATCTTAAAATATAGGTTAGGGCTTCCACTTTTGTGTAAAAATGAAAAGTCAGTTGCTGCATTGTCTGGCATGGTGGCTGAATGTTCCGAAATATGGTCAAAGAATGCTATGATATGTGTAGTAATGAATTTCCAGAGCATAATTGTCGTGATGAGAATGTCAAATTTTGATTATATTAATCTAGCATAAGATTGATGATGTTATAGTTATGTTGAAATTTTAAGACAAAGTAGGATTTGGTCAGTTATGGTTAAGGACAAGTGGACAACTGAACGTTTCAAAAACTGTTATTTCGTATCATAGCAGCCATAAGTACGTTGCTTACCATGGACTCTGAAGTGGGCTAAAAGCAAGGTTCCCAATCCACGCAAAAGAAGAAAGACAACGTGCATTTCTTTTGACGAAGAGGCACTTGATGTCGAGGATAGTACAATCCTGCTTGTATTGCATGGTGTTGTTAATATTTCTGAGGCGTTGTAGTTAAGGAACACGGATTTTTTTTTTTTATCAAAATACATCCTCCAACAATGACAATTTGATGTTTTATATTGTAGTGTCTTTCCGTGAAAACCAGGCAATGTAACTAACACCATCCCAAATTATTGGCACTTTTAACTGATGTTTGATTCGTATTTCGTCCTTTGTTTAATAAAATTGATACATTTTGCGCATGTGTCTTATGATATGCATAGTTTTGCATCTGTGTTATGACAGCGCTGCTTTTTGTATTTGTAGTTGAAAGATATTGCAGTCTAGAATAAATCGGAAAAAATAAGATATGGGAAGGGTTTGATAACGTATTGAAAGAAAGAGATTGAAGTGATGATAAATAAAGTTGACAAAAAAAAAAGAAAATGGGAAGGTTACTTCAACAATTTTATTTATGATGTGATCCATTCTTATGGTGTGTAAGTCGTGACATATAGATGATTAGATGCCATAAAACTGTGAAATGTTGCATCTGATGGTTACTATATTAGAAAAATTAGGGGCTGTAAATGTGAATAACTCGAGAATTACAATTATTCAGCTGGGGATGGAGGACACGGCTTCTGATTCCTAAAAAAATTTCTGAATGGTCGCCTCCGTCGCTGGGAATTCCCTTTTGCTTCTGAGCTATATATGCATTTGTCCGGAATTTGGCAAGTAAAATGGCTAACGATGTCCCATGTTGTTTTGCAGCCTTTGCTTATGTATGTTTGTATGGGACGATCTTTCTATGGAGCGCTCTTGTAGTAATTCTAGGTCCCTAGGGGAAAGGTGATGATGGGCTTATTTATACCCTGGAAAGATTGCTGTAATCACATAATCAAGTACCTTCTAGTTGTACCCACCAAGGCAAGGAGCTGGCGAAAGGTTATCGTCAACAAGTCGATGACTTGGAGTATAGCACTAAGAGAAACCTGATCGAATTTTTCTCCGAGAGAAACAACTCAAAAGGAAATGGCCCGTTAAGTCAGCCAAATATATGACTGGGGATGGAGAGACATCAAACGGAACCCTCTCCTGATGAAGTGTGAATATTGGGTTCCTTTTGAGGATCGGCGCCCCCAATCTTTGTTTGTGAACTTGTGTAGGATTTTTCCTGAACTTCAGGGGGGGGGGGGGGGGGGGGTGGAGGACTTCTTTCACTTACAACGAGCTCCGAACAATTCAGAGTTTATCTAATAATTGATTCGATAAAATATTTAGGATGATATTGAGGATTATGAGAGGATAATATGTATAAAACTTTTCAATGAGGTTATACTTTTAATACGACATTTGACTAAAAAAACATCATGTTTGATTTCTAGAATTGAATGATTCAACAAATGGAATCAGAAATCAAACCCAAGAGGTTAGAGGGTAATGATAAATCAAACCCAACAAATGGAATCACAAATCACATATACGTATAATATGTTTGCTAAATATGTTAGTTCTCGGTTATATTTTTGTTTACACGATTAAGTAAACGGGTAAGATGCCATATTTAAAGTTTCAAAACATGACACGAATGACACGAACCGTCACCTCTAGGTTTATACCAAGATGCCAATTTCTTGTTCTCGAGATGACGTTAACACAAACGATATTGACCAAGCGAACCTTACCAAGCAAAGCTGTTTCAGAATTCAATCAGGCGAGAATCATAAATATCATATAAGGACACGTGAGATTCAGTCCGTTCAAAGAAAGAACATAGAAACACTTGAAGATGTGTGTTGCCTATAGAAACGGAGATGATCAACACTGCATTCAACCGGATATTTTAGGAAGTAATCACAACTGCAAACCCTGCTTTAGAATTGTAGATTTGGGCACTTTTGTTATCCAACTTCATGATCATCGACGACATTTGTAAGTACAATTTTTATTACCTAGGAGTGTCTTTGATATTTTTGGTTGTCTTCTTCTCACATGTTTCTCTAACAGTTACCTCTTTAGTAGGACCTATTGGCTTTTTCCTAAATTTTCACCGACAAACTCCGGTGTTTATATTTATTTACAAACCACTAACTCAACGTTCACTTTACCAAATATTATCGGCATGCTTTTGTGTCTGATCATGAGATAATAAGTGGTGGATGGCACACGATGATTTTGATTAGGCCCAAATTGGGAGAGATATAAAAGACGGCCATTGTAATCAGATAGAAAAGGAACGAAATAAATGCAGGAGAAAATAAAAAGTTCTCCCCTCCCCTTTCTGCACCTTCATCATTAGGTTGATATTCAATTTTCCGGTAAAAACTCCCTCATCGAGTTCTTCGCGTATCAATTAGTTGGCGTTTCAGTTTTTCCAAGTTTTTGTTTTTCTTCCGAGTTGAATTGAAGCACTTAAATGGACGTGAAAATAGGGATGGTCAAGGGGTGGATCTGTGTGTCTGGGAGGGGCCGTGGGTGGATAATGCCATGAGTACGAAAAATCCTTACGAGCCTATTTAGAATTTTTCGTACTTTACAAAAGTTTTTTTTTCCGTAGAACATACACGTTTCGTACTTTATTAAATATGTTTCATTAAATTTTACGAAAAATTATTCATATAATACGAAAGAACTGATACGGGTTTCGTTAAATTTTACAAATATCAATTATAATATTTTGTACTTTACGAAAAAAATTTTATATGTACAAAAAAAAAATGTACTTTACGAAAGAATTGATACGAGCTTCGTTAGATTTTAATCCCAATTATAATATTTCATACTTTACGAAAAAACTTTTATATGCACAAAAAATTTTTCGTACTTTACGAAATTATTTCGCAAAAATGAGCAACCAAAATTTCGTAAAAATTAACGACAATTGTTTTTGTAAAGTACGAAAAATCTTAAATGAACTCGTAAAATTTTACGAAGTCAATTGAGAGTTTTTCGTACTTTACTAAATTATTTTCATAGAGCACGGAAAATTCGTACTCACGACACAATTCACCCCCACAACACTTTAGCCGATCCCGTCCGGGAGTGCTCCGCGCCTCTATATTCAGTAAAAAGGGCAATTCCTTCCTTGTCCTAAGTCGCGATAGAATATTTTTTACTTACCCCATGCACAAATTACCGATTTCCCACACATTGCCACATTTCGTGGTTTTGGCTTATGATATGTAGTTTTACAAATGCTTCGGGTTAGAATAAAATTAAATCGCTTTCGAAACAAATATATAATTAATAATTATGGAACGAGTGATTATCCGAAAAGTTCCTTGGTGTAATCACCATAACCTTCCATGTTTGTCGTAACTCTCTCTCTCCTTTTAGAAATTCTACGGCAACCACAAATTTTAACATCCGCAACCTTTGCCAGGGTTAAATACTCGTTCATGTGATAAAGCAACACTCCCTATTTATTACCACCCTCTCCCGGCGGGCAACAGGAATGATTTATATGTCCAATGAATATTGAAATAATAACAATTAATAATGTAACGTTCTTCCCACCCGTACGAAACTCGCGGAATCGTCAATTCCACACTATGAAATGCAAATTTATTAAGAAGGGTCTACAAACACCTTTCTCCTCCACCAAATCACAATAAATATTGGCTGCCCTGAGTCAAAAAGGAGGATGGATTGGGAAGACTTCTTCTGCCCACTAATTAGGGAGGGAAGAGGTGGGTCAACACAAACACCGGCCTTCCATTAATTCCAACATCTTTTCTTTTGAATTTTCAACATGAGAATTGGGAATTAAATTAATGACGACCTTGAATTACTTTAAAAATAACAATAAATAATTGTGTTACAAATTAATGACGTCGTTGATTTTAGGGGCCATCATGGCATGGCATTCTCATTCAAAAGGAATTCAGAATAAAAAAAAGGAGGTATTAATTGCTCGTTATGTGATTATCAACGTCTTTTTTTCTTAAATCCAGCTGTAATTTCTCTCTTTTTTCTTAGTTACAAAAATCAAGCCTCTCTAACTTTATTTATTTGTATTTATTTAATAATATATACATACACCCGGGAGTCTAATGACTTATTGGTTATCTAACAATCCTTACCCCCATTAAAGGAAAATAAATCTAACAGTAACAAATATATAAACTTAATTTCCTCTGCTTAAAGTAGCGATTTATGGTAATTGATTAGATCATAAAAAATTATTATTAAAGTTTTAATCTAATAAGAAGAAAGTCGCTGCTTTTGCGTCATTTCCTTGCCGTAGAAAGAAAGGGCAAGTAAAAACAATAGGAAAATTCTAAATTGACATTACAAGTAGCGATTCAAGAGGTGTAATTAACTAGTTCTAAAATTCGATTTTAGCAAAAAAAAAGTTAATGTGTAACTAGCAGTAAGTACGAATATTCCTCCGGAAATCGACAATCTTTCTTTTTGGAGGGCAAGTGGGAAATTACTTAAAGAATCAGATGGAGCGATAGAACGGAGGAGCTCAACCATCCATCATCAGAAGGATGGGACAGGACTAGTATGAAACTCAGCGAAAATTTCATACCGTACAAAAAGCTTATGCTTATGTGAGGAGGGGAAGTTTAGCAGCTTCATGGGGAGAGAAGTGGGTTTTAAAAACATTTTTTTGTTGGTTTTGAAAACGCTTGTCAGTGCTGGCAATTACCACACGGTTTCCGGACAATAACGACAAGCAACGAAGAGCAAATCAAGTTATTTATAACTTTGTTTTTTCTTTTAGGGGTCCTATAAACTACAACAGAATTTTCAATGGATAAAAAAGAATAAAAAACAGGAAAACCTACGGAGAAAGAGTGAGTGAGAGAGCTCCTCTCTTTCCATACACACATGCTTTTTTGTTTGGTAATATTTACATGTTACAGTGTGTGATGGACTTGAACAAGACCTCTCACCACCCGGCCGACCCACCGCCATTCTCCTCCTCTTCGCCAAGCCAAGGGAAGAAAAAGCCTCCCCCACCTTCGCTTTCAAGATTCTATATCACAAAACTTGCAGTCCATTCGGTTCTGCACGGCTTTGACAGCTGCCACCCTAGCAGCAGTTGCTGCCCTGCTTGCCGCCAGGACCGCTTTGTTCACCGGCTCCTCCACTCTCCGGAGATGAATCGCATTCTCCGCGGCCTTCCTGGAAGCCTGAAATCAAGGAATAGAACCCAAGTTATGGCGTTGGAGCTGGGCAGGAGGTACCTTCTAATCACATGACCAGGGACATACCTGAATGGCTCGAAGAGCAGCATCCGATGAGGGAGGCACGGGACTCTTAATATTACCCGAGTCCCACACACCGCATTTCGTCACGCCACTGCGAAACGTATACAAGCCGTAGCCTTGCTTGCAGCCTTCGTGCCACGATCCCTCATAACAGTGGCCGTTGGCAAACTGATACACACCAAACCCATGCATCTTGTCATTGAAGTATTCGCCTGCATACTTATCTCCATTCCTGCAAAGGACGTTAACTTACCCCCATAAGCACCACCCCAAAGTAAACAACCACTGATTCCTAAACCAACAAATCAAGAGCAACTCGATCTAGTGCGAAGCGGAAGATTCGAATCATCCTCCACTTAAGGGGGTATACCGCACACTGTTTGTTCCATCTGATCGACCGACATGACAAATCGAGATCAGGCACCAAACCAAGCACCCCAACAACAATCACGAACCAGAAACAATCTCAAGAATCAACCGGAAAAACCAATCCCTCATCCATGTACCTGAAATAGTAACAACCCAAGCCATGTTTAACGCCGCACTTGAACTCCCCGACGTAGCAACTCCCATCCTTACAGCTCTGCAGACCAACCCCGTGGCTCTGACCGTTCCACCACTCCCCAGAGTAAGAATCTCCGGTGTAGAACCTGTAAACCCCGTAACCATGCCTCAACCCGTTCCTATACTGCCCTCGGTACTTGCTCCCCCTAGCCCAACTCTCGATCCCGTATCCGTCGTACTTTCCGTCGACCCAATCCCCCTCGTACCTCCCCTTGGCGAAGTAATTGTAAACCCCGCTACCATTACACCTGCCCTTGTGGAACTCCCCCTCGTAGAAGTCGCCGTTGCTGTAGAACTCTACCCCTTCACGGATTATCTTCTTCTTCCCCTCCTTAGTCACAGCCACGGTGCTGGGGTCGCCCTTGGAGTCCCCGATAAACCACTGAACCGACTTCGAGCTCCCTCTGGAGAGGTTAAACCTCTTTGAGTTGGTCGTGCACAGGGTCTTGAGGAAAGAGAGGTTCCGGTCGATGAAGGGCCTGTGGCGTGAAAGGAAGTAGACAACGGCAGCGATGAAAATCAGGGAGAAGAGGAGGTTCTCAGAAGCGGGCGTCCCATCCTTACGCCAGTAAAAGAAGGAGACGTAAAAGGCGGCGGAGACGACCAGAGAGGAGAGCAGGGAGGCGGCGGCGGCGGGGGGGAGGAGACGCCTCCCCCTGGGGAGCCTCTTCTTGTTGTTGTCGTCGTCGATGTCGTTGGCCTCGGGGAGGTGGTGGTCCTCGGAGAGGGAAGAGAAGCTGTGGATGGAGGATCTGATGGTGGGGGATGATCGTAGGAGGGAGGACTTGGACCTGGGGAGGACAGCCGTGGAGGGGCCAGCAAGTCCGTCCATTCCACCTCTCGGTCGGAATCACCCCTCAGGGAAAAGCTATTGATGTGATGCGGTGAGAGAGACTATAGACTACGGACTAGACTGTGGTGTTTTTTTTTTTGGGGGGGTGATGATGATGATGATGGGCGGAGGAGTCAATAGGAGAGAGGAAGGAGGAGTAGAGTAACCGTCTGGAGCGGGGGAGGCTGTGAACCTACCAACGGCGTGGGCGTGGGTGGAGATCGTAAACGAGAATGAGATGCAATAAAAGAGTTTCTGGATGTTTTTTATTTTTTTTAAAATAAAAAGGGAAAAAAGAATATAAATGGTTGTTGGTGAGGGGCGTTGTTGATCAAAATTAACGGCCACGTCATTAACGTTAATGACGCATTCGCATGTGTTTTATTTTCGTTTGTGTGTGTGGCATTCGCATGACAAAAAATCTTGGGTGGTGTATACCCACGCATATCATATTCAATATAAAAGGAAGAAGGTTCTCTCAATAAAAAATACGACAATCAAACTCGGATACATTTGCAATTGTCACCGTAGTTTTAATTAACAGGCGTCTAGACCCCGATTTGGGTAAACTCGCAAGGGTTCTTGGTAATCAATTTCCGCCATTACTTTACCGTCGGGGCGAGTAACCGTAACCCTGACAGCCAATCTCCGCCTTTACTCCATCGTTTTGATTAGCAATCATAGTCTCGACAACAAAGCTCCGCCTTCGTTCCACCGTCTGGCATCCACATCCGTCGCTACCTTCAACCATACTCCGTCCGCCATCCCTCTAGAAGCCGATTTCCACTACTCCAGTCCGTAAATTTACGTCGCCAGCAGCAAGTCTACGGCGTCACCACTATACGCATCATCAACTTTTTTTTTGTTTTTATGGCTGTAAGTTTTTGATTTTATTGTAAAGACATCATTTAATATCATCTATTAATCCAATTCGTTTGATTTCATTTCCTACGACCACATCCGAATATTTGTGAGCAATCGTGTCAAATATTTCTAACGTGATCCATTTCCGACGCAAATATTGGGGGGAGAGTTAATTCTCGGGAATAGAACGGAACACACTAAAGGGTGAGTTTCCAATGTCATGTCATGTTGATAAAAATGGGTGAGGAGTTGGATAGAAGAATTGATACGATAAGGAAAGGATTTAGAATGTTTTTGTAAGAAATCATTATATCTTATTCTTCTTAAATAATGATGATAATCAATTAAGAAGAGATGTAGGAAGGAAGGAATTAAAAATAAACGATCGATCGAGAAGCCCTTAATTAGAGAGAGAGGGAGGGAGGAGAAGGTTGATGTCATGCGGTGCAGAGTGCGTTTTGGTTTGACCAGAGAGAGGAGGAGGAGAAAGAGGAGGCAGGTGGTCAAAAAGGGGAACACAGTCTTCACGCTTAAATGCGTGTGCATTTGCCTGCATGCCTGGAGACATGGAGGGTGGGATTATTTTTTAATTATAATATGATGTTAGGGATGGAAGGATTTGATTTCAAAAAGAAAAAATAAAACCAATTATTAAATAATTCCCTAAACACATTGTTGTCCAAGGGGTCGATGGTCGTCGATCCATGGGAGAATAAATTTCTCAATTGAATTTATTATTAATTGCTCTATTATTTTCATTGGTCGTGGTGTTTCAGGTTGACGTTTCCCAATTGGCAAATCCCCAAAAAAATATATTTATATATAAATGAAAAATATAAGAAATAAAGGGGCCGGCCCAGCAGGTTCGATTCGGGATCCGACCCGATTCGATAGGAAGGCGGAGGAGGAGGGTGTCAAAAAAAAATCAAATCACACCCAAAAACCTAAGAAGAAGAAGAAGAAGGAGAAATTGAGAGGAGAATGGGAAGTCAACAGCAGCAGCAGGAGGTGAAGCATATCGAAGAGTGTTCCGTCTCCAAGTGCCCACTCAATTCCCTTCTTCTTGTTGTTGTTTTGAGCTGTTGATTTCATACTTTCGGCCGTCCCCTCCGCAGATTGATTGGTTTCATGATCCAACGAGATTTACTCTTTACTCTTACAAATGATTTCTCCCCTGCTCGTTTCTCTCTCTCTCTCTCTCTCTCTCTTTATTGCATTGGTTATGGAAGAAGTGACGGCTGATCTTCTGTTTAATAAGACCTTTCGGGATCCCCCACTGCATTTGCTGTGTCAGCTACCCTGGGGAATTCTTCTTCTTTTTTTTATTCTGCCCTTGCGTTTTCTCCTGTTTATGGCTAATTTCTTCTTTTTACTCTTGATTGGAAATCCTTGGAATATGACATAACTAAGAATGTACCGGGTTTCAAATTTCATACTTACTGAGTTGCTCGGTGATGTTTATGCGCTATTTCATGAATCTGTCTGGCGGAATTGGGATCCTGACATCTCTTCCTCTCAGCAATTTTTCTGCTGGAGTAATGTAAAGGGTTGCACCTCATGTTCAGTTTTTCCTTTTCAAGGGTTTCTCGAGTAATTTATACGCGTTAATTTGATATGCAGCTCGAGAGACGACGGTGCTTTGCCTGTTTTTTTTTTCCGCGGCACATATATTCGAAGCTTAAAACATCAACTCATTGGTGGCTCTGTCCCCTGTGGCGTTGGATGACTAGATGCATCTTAGTCTGCAGATATAAAATCCACTTAACAGGGGTACTGTCATCTTGCAGCGCTCTAGGTACCTGGGTATTCTCAGTTGCCGGGGCCCTCCTCGCCATCCCCGTTGGGATCAGGAGGAAATCGTTGGCGCCGCTCGTGTTCTTTGGCACCACTGGCACCATGCTCGATATAATAATGGGAATCAGTGCCTGCGAAAGGGAGCATGCAGAGAGACAGATGAAGCTTCTTGAAGCCCAGAGTTCTGTCGATTCTGTTGGCGATTCCGAAACTTGACTTGTACTTGATATCACATTAGACGAGCCTAAACTTTGTCTCAATGTTTTTTATAAGACATTATGCATACAGATTGCTTCATGTCTTAGACCTATCTGTTTCTTAGATTGTTCGAAAATTTAGGCTGTGTGCGTGTTCCAATTTCCAACATCGTCAGTAGGTGGATTGTCGAACGACAAGAATATTATTCAACAGCCCTCTATCTATGCCTATCATATACTCATGCACTCACACAACTGGTGTCGTTGTCGCTATCAGTAAAACACTAAAAAGAGGTTGATAGAATTAGAAACACAAGCATGTAAGGTATTCCTGTGGCAGGTTAACATCTTGGCCTGTGAAAAAATATAGTGGCCTTATTCCGGCGAGCAGCTTCTGTTAAAACTTCACCACTCGCAATGGAACTCCAGATGACCTGTGAAACCCTCCCAACAGACTCTTCAGATTAGCCAACACGCGCAATCAGCTACTTCCCGATCTGGAATGACCAGCCATTTCTGCCTGTCGGGATCTTGCATGTCTTTTCTTCCCTATGCTGGGTAAATCACAACAGAAGAGCTACATATCGAGCTACAAGTAAGTAGTAGTGTACAGCCTGGCAGAGATGTCAATGGGCCCGTCATCTCCGCCCACTGCACAAAGTGCGACTGGGATCGTCGAAAGGATTCGAATCGTCAATGGAAAAACACAAGGATCGATCTCGGAATCAGGAGACGGATCATCCCCTTTCTGGCCACCCACTGAGCCAAAATCATCAGCCGTAGGAATGATCAATGCGACGTCTTTGAGGGCCCTTGGGCACTTACTCAGGTAGCTTCGTCTCGACTTGTAAGGAGATAGGCTAATCACCACAGTTGATGTAAACTCAAGCCATTCCACAATAAGTCTCTCCACATCGTCATATTGTATTCTACGCTCGATCTACATCCATCGTCATCGAGTCAGAGCTCCATTCACATGGAAAACCCGAAAGAAACAAAAGTTAGTGAAGGATCACTCACAGCTAGCTTTGGAATGTAAATGGACAAAAATCTTGGACCCAAGGCCAAAACCCTCGCCTCGGCCAGAAAGTTCTGCAGATAATCAAAGTAGCAGTTTGAGTTAGGGCCATATAACGTTAGGACCCCATGGTTTTTCAGACAAAAACCTAATTTCGGAGCAAAGCTCCCAAAGAGGAAAGTCGCTCACGAATAGTAAATTATGTGAAGTTTGTAAGTTACGAAAGAGAGAGAACCCCATACCTTCTTGTTCCCAAGGAAAGCCCACATGTAGAGCTTGGTAGTGGCATCCTTGACATCCCGACTCGCCAATTTCCTCTCATTGCAATGCGCAGCCAACTCTACCAGGACTTCCTTACTGGGAACTCCATGTTGCATTGCAGCTGTAGACAATGCCTCCCTGAGATCTATAGACTCCTCAGTAGCTTTCTTATCAAACATGATACCAGAAAAGCACCTCCCAAACACACCCGTCCTACACCTCGAGTATGACTCTGCTTCCAGAGCAGCAGCCAACATCCTGTGGACTAAAATATCAGGATACCGGCGCAGCGGAGATGTGAAATGAGTAATTAGGGGCACAGCAAGAGCATAATGGGCCCATTTATCTTCCTGATCCTTGTAATCAGCAGTACAGAAATACGAAGCCTGTTGCATGGATTTTGTGGCATTTAACACAAGGATATCAAACAACACGGGATCATCTTTCAGTTTCTCTCTGGCCAGTTCCAGGGACTTGTGGAATGCACCAGAAGATGAGGTATCAAGCTCTAAACCATGCCTAGAACAGAAATGTCCCAAATCTCGAAGCTTCCGGGTGTTGGGTTCAGGGTGTCGTAGTAGAAGGGCAGCATCAGGAAAAGCCCTAGAAATCACTTCAGCTGCAGTCTTATTCGCCAAGATCATGAATTCCTCAATAAGCAAATTAGAGTCCATCCTTGTCAAAAGGAAGCAATCACTCGGCAGTCCATGCTCATCCAACAAAAACCCCACCTTGGGGCTTTCAAGACGTAACGCCCCACCTTTTAATCTGTTCTCATTGAGGATTCTCGAGATCTTGTGAAGATGCACTACGGAGCTAATCACATCTGACAATTTAAAGTTGCCACACACTTGAGGGACACTCTCTTCACCATCATCATTACACTCGGAACCTATCACACCTCGAAGGATGTCATCAGCCTGTTCATAAGACAGTTTGCAACAAGAGTGTATGACAGTACAACCAAGGTGGCGATCTATGATGTTTCCTTCAGCATTGATGTCCCAGAAAATAGAGAAAGCAAGTCTATCAACACCTGGATTCAGGGAACCCAAATCCTCAGAGAGCAACGGTGGCAGCATTGGCACCTTCTTATGGACCATGTATACACTTGCTGACCTCAGTTGGGCTTCCTTATCCAAAGGCGTGTTAGGTTTAACAAAATATGATACATCAGCAATGTGGACACCAACTCTGTAAATGTCATCAGCCAACACTTCAACGGAGAGCGCATCGTCCAGATCAGTGGCAGTGGAAGGATCTATTGTGAAAATGCAGAGATTTCGTAAATCACCCCGATGCTGTAACACCACTTGCGGAATATCCCAAGGAATTTGGGGGAGACAGGAAATGGCCTCAGCAGAGAACTCGGATGAACAGATAGCGTTTTCGAACAGGATTGCATCAAGTTGTGTCCTAACTTCACAACCACGTCCAAAAGCATTTACAACATTAGCATACGGCAATCGACAATCTTCATTCCATTCATCTATTCGACAACCGACCAGCTCTGTCTCCACAGTTTCATCAAAATGGCATAATCTGTTCCTGATCTCATCGGGCAAGTCACTTGCAAGGACTGTCATCTTAGGGAATTTGTTGTCTATTGGCGTGAACTGGATGAACTCTTCTGCAGAAATATCGAGGGATTTCTTGCTTTTGTCCAAATACTTCCTAAATCCATCCTTGAAATCAATCCACCCAACAATGGCACCTCGACGACGAGACTTCTTAATGATAGAGACAACTCTCCCAGTAGGTCTCTTCGATGGATTAGCACATACCAGACAGAAAATCTTTTGCAGAGCCTCCTCAACATCATTCAGTTCAAAAGAACCACCATTCTCAACATTATCTGGCACAGATGGTATATTGCTTGCCAGACCAAGATGACAAGGTATTTCAGAAGAGAAGCGATCTGATTCGGCAGAATGGATAGCATTTCCAGTATAATCAGCCTTAGCATTTGTCTCAAGTCTCTGCTTACTAATATTCCCAGAACTACTTGAATTCTCATTCTTTTCCAACGACGAGTTAACATCTTTAGAAGGAACATAACAAGTCGAAATCACAAGCGATCCTTTCATCCGGGTCCAGAAAGATACCGGGTCAACCTTAACGGCCACTATATCTCCATCAACCTAAGTAAGATGAGCAAGTTAAAAACTTGTCAATCTAGAACATCATATACAGCAAAATGCAATTGATAAAACAAAACTTTCCTGGAGGAAATTATGATGCATGTATACTAAGCAGCATAGCAACAAGAACACAACAGCGTTCAATCCCCAGCATACATCAGCTGACAAAGTTGGCAGCAGAAGTAGCAGCAGAACACCCACCCACAGAAATTGAATTGTAGTTCTCATTTATCTTTTCCTTTTAGTCTCACAAATATACCTAGATCCAGATAATTGAAGAAACTTGGAATGCGAGACATGTCTTTGACATTATTTTACGAGGTATGACTGCACATATTATATGGGCAACCTCTATGGAAAGGGTTCTTTCATCCTCTATGGTGTCCTCGCTTTTTGTGCTATTGTGATTTGAAACACAACATTCTCACTCCAAACATTATTTTCATTAAACAAAACACATGTGATCCCGGGAAAATATTCATAATACCACAAACCACGAGAATCATATGTTTCTTATAAAGAAATACAGACTCTTACAGAACTCCAGCAGCACAAGAAAACATGAGGACAATATAAGGAGCCCTTGACTCATTCTAATGGCCAATGTAAGGAGGCTCATTATATACACACAGACTTCACAAGGAAGGATATATGTAAAAAAAGAAGACACAACTTACTGCTCTATTTTGGGCAGAAGATCCATTGATGAGGATGTCAACTGGGACGCCATCAATCGTGCAGTAGGCCTATAGGAAAATTCAAAACCTAAGCAAACACAACACAAAATCATTTATCATATAGCACCTGAAAATCGAACACAAACCTCGAGTCTGTTATAAGCATTGACCCGAAGTAATGCCTTAAACACATCCCCTCTCTGTACAAAAGAATAGGACACAGAAAATTAGCTAGTTTTGCATAAGTAGCAGATGAGCCATAAGGTCATAATAGCACCGACCTCCAATGCCTCCTCCACGATCTCAGTAGGCC